>BGNK01002822.1:0-94540 GCA_003297005.1 Symbiodinium sp. clade A Y106
TCTAGGACTGTCCATGGTGCTGTGCCTTCGTGTTGTCGGTACAGCTTGTCCGGCAGAGCTGCTCATGCCTTTTTGGCGCTGTCCTGCTTCTGAACTCCAGCACACCTTCGAGTTATTTTCGAGTGCTACTGCTGCTGCTACTGCTGCTACTCCTGTAAACCACAAAGCGGTTTAGGCTTCTAGGTTCTGAGTTTAGGATTTAGGTTTTGAGGGTTAGGTTGAAGGTTTTAGGGTTTAGGTTCTACGCTTTACTAACTCCGTCTAAGGGCTTCTAGGCTACGCCCTAGTTTCAAAAAATCTAAACCTTATTTTAGCAGCATCCACCGCCATCCCCCTACTAGACATCATGCAGCGGCATCCCCATGCAAGCATCATCCACCACCACCATCTCCATGCAAGCAGCAAGTCGCAAGAGTANCCATCCCCCTACTAGACATCATGCAGCGGCATCCCCATGCAAGCATCATCCACCACCACCATCTCCATGCAAGCAGCAAGTCGCAAGAGTAAGCAATAAAGTAGCCGCAGCTATCCCTGTATGTGCATATTCATCATCATCACCAGTTTCAGCATCATAATAGCTCAACACAGTAGTTGCTCCGAAGTTGGCTTAACTACGATTTCCAAAAAAAGTCAAAAACCCAGCATTTTAGGCCCTCGACCCAGTCAAAGCTACCAGGCGCCAGGAGGCGCGCTACCCTAGTAGTAGTAGTAGTAGTAGTAGTAGTAGTAGTAGTAGTAGTAGTAGTAGTAGTCGTAGTAGTAGTAGTAGTCGTAGTAGTAATAGTAGTAGTAGTAGCAGTAGTAGTAATTAGTCATAGTAGTAGTAGTAGTAGTAGTAGTAGTAGCAGGAGTAGCAGTAGTAGTAGTAGTAGAAGTAGTAGCGGCAGTAGCAGCAGCAGGAGTAGTAGTAGTAGTAGTAGTAGCAGTAGTAGTAGTAGTAGCAGCAGTAGTAGCAGTCGTCGTCGTAGTAGTCGTCGTGGTAGTAGTAGTAGTAGTAGTAGTAGCAGCAGCAGCAGCAGCAGTAGCAGTAGCAGTAGCAGTAGCAGTAGCAGTAGTAGTAGGGTAGTGGCAACTGCTACTACGACTACTACCACAACCACCCACCCACTGCCACTGCCACTGCCACTGCCACTGCCACTACCACTCCGACTCCCACTCCCACTGCCCTTGCCACTGCCACTACGACTTCCGCTACTGCTACTGCTGATCATATAGTTCAGCCACACCACGACCATAGTGGGTACTAACAGCAGAAACAGAAGCCGCAGCAGCACTGGCAGTACTAACGAGGTACTTTCAGCGTTGGCATGTTCGTGGAATCGGCAAGTGAGCAACTTTTCCAGCACATTCCAGCACGATGTGATGAGTCGTGCAAGGCATGCCTGCTTGGACAGCTCCCTTGCATGCATTCAGGTTGCCTTGCAAGCTGCTACAGTAACCGGCTCAGAGTTCACAGTCCTTTCGTCCTTTCGCCTAAAGGATTTCCAAGGTTTTTACTGCACACTTGCGCCTGGTTCTTGCAGCTGTAGTCCATACTGCCAACGTATGTGGCAACTTGAGGCAAAGCAACGCTGATGGCATGAAGAGCTCCCACTGCCCTGCCGTGATCCGTACAAGTCTCAATAAGCGCATATAAACTTCGGGACACATACGACCCGCTCGAGGGTCGCTGTACAAAGGTGCATCGACTGCCCAAAGTGCTTTGCAGTGCTGCACGCCCATGCCCAAACTCAGACTCCATGACAGGTCTGCTTGGCGGCGGGTATCGGAACGCAGCAGCGAGCACGAATGGACCTAATTCGCCTAATTACAGTGTCCGAAGTCTACCTGTGCACGGGAGGGCCACTCATGCCCCTCCCATGATGGCATACAGAAACAGCCGCCGGCGAGCCTAATACCGCAAGGCCGGCGAGCTCGTGGAAAAGGAGGGTGAGTACCCTCGACATTACCAGACCTCCGCCTGGGCTAGGCTTTACAGCAGCCCAGAGGGAGCAAAACTTCGACTGACTATGGGAGCTTGAAGACTATATAGATGCGCCCATGACACAGCAGCCGACACACGGCATGCTTTCTACCCACTCTCAAGTTCACCCACACGCCCTGGTGTCCAAGCCATAGTGCTCTCGTGCTGCTACTGAATCCCTTTTGTGCCGTGCTTCGTGCTCGCGATGCAGCGTGGACTGGAACTGACGGCACTGATGCAGCACATACATCATAGTCGAGGTATACATGTCAGGCAAGAGAGAGAAGTAAAGCGCATGATCTGCCGCCCTGAGCTTCTCCGGGAGCGTCATGCTTATAATCTCCGTGGGGTCCTCCGGGGACACTTCGATCTTCATCTTCTCCACTAGCGCATCCATACCCGCCCTGCTGAGC
This sequence comes from Symbiodinium sp. clade A Y106, assembly GCA_003297005.1. Classification (NCBI taxonomy): domain Eukaryota; class Dinophyceae; order Suessiales; family Symbiodiniaceae; genus Symbiodinium; species Symbiodinium sp. clade A. The sequence continues at coordinate 2,380 of BGNK01002822.1, forward strand.
ATGTAGCCATAGGCTCCCGCCGTATACCCGAACTGATTGAAGCGAATGAATGGCTCGGGTTGCCTCCAGATCCTGGGTTCTAAGCACGGGGGAACAGACTCTAGTCATTCTGTAGTATTCCTATTGATTTGCGGTTGCGGAGAAGAGGAAGCAAGATCCGAACAACAAGACAACGAACAGTATAGTAGTCCAGAACCCAGGATCTTGTTGCGGACATCAGTGCGCTTTGCTCCGAAACCGAGCTGAATGCCCTTCCAACCTTCCGGAGCTGCTTGTGCCAACTCTCGCAGAGAGAGCTTCCATAGAGGATGAGTGTCGAAGTTGACATCATCTTCCAAGAATACTGCAAGATCGAAGCCCATTTTCCTTGCAGTCAAGATCGCCCTCATATGGGAGAGCGTGCATGCAAGAATCACCTTGTCCTTGCGTTCGGTGTATTCAACTCGATGTCCAGTTTCATTCAAGACGGTGACCACAGACACACGAGACAAGTCGGTCATAGCTTCGACCATGTAGTTGCTCATCACGCCACGGAGAGACTTCTTCATGAAGGCTTGCCGTGGTAGCGACTCTTTCATGGAAACCCAAAAGAAAGGAACTCCATATGTCAGGTCGCTGAGAGTTCTTCCGCTCGGCTTCAGCCCCGTCAGTGCAAGTCCTTCTGGATTGATAAGCTTCAAGAGGTCCTGGGCTCTTCGCAGAGACCCTTTCCCGAAAAACACCCACTATCTGCTCCTTCCTCTTATCGGCATATACTAGACTATACGAAGATGTTTTCGCAACAAAAACTTCAAGCACTGCTTGGGATCCGCCGGATTCTTGAACATTCCCGGGGGCGCAAGCAGACATGCCGTGACGACGGTGACGATTGCAATGGCCACGCACCTTCGGTTCTCTTGGGGGTCTCGCAAGATCGCGCAAAAAAGAATAGCTGCACTTACCTACCTTTGGTTAGTAGGGAATGGAGGAATGGGGTACAACTATTACTGCTATTACTACCATTCTTCCATTCCCTACTAACCAAAGATAGGCTTATCCAACCCTAAGGCCCGAAACCCTCAGAGCCCTCAACAAGTCCAGGCACCTGGCGATTACAGTCCATAGTCTCTGCCGCCCCAAGGAGGCCCCGGAGGTTTGAGGAATGACGATGTCACCTCGAAGGGCAGAGCAGTATCCGACCAAGCAATGCTTCCCAAAACCCTGCTCTGGAGGCGTTCATGATTTGAAGACGGCCTTGTGTCCATCATTGCCTGGGTTTCGGGGACCACAAGGGGAGAGCATTATTTAGCATTCTTCCGCCCTGGCTGCAATGATCAACGGACTTCCCAGGCTGGGCTCTGAGCAAGGTACGTCTATAGTGGTTTTGAGGTTTTGGGCTTAGGGCTTAGTGTTTCTACCCCCCCAGTTGAGATACTTGTAGCTCTATACTTGCCAAGTGCCCTGAAACGGCAAAACTACTGAGATGATTGGAGAGCAACCTAGAACCCTCAAGAAGCCTCTTAGTCAAAAGGGCCCATTCAGGTTCCACTTCGATGTGCGGTCCACTTAGATTCAATTTTCTGCTTGGGCTGCATACCCTCAGCTTTGAGCGCCCGAAACTAGAGTGAGCTGGGGCCATGGAGCATGGTTCGCATGTGCTTCGTTCGCTGCCGGAGTGGCTGCATGGTTTGATTCGGGAGCATTACGAATGGGCACTTCAGGACGGGTACATGCAAGAGAAGAATCGTCGCAGGAATCTCGATGTGCTTCAGATTCACAGCGGGGATGGCCAAGATCGTTCGCTCTCTGATTTCCTATAAGACCTTCCAAGCTCTCAATCGGACTCAAAACCCTACAAAGCCCACAACAACCTCATCCAAATCCTCGCCTGCCGTCATTGAAGGCTCTGCCGTTCGAAAGATGTGGGTGCTTGATAAATGGCTTCGGACATATGGGTTTTTGGCTTCAGCATGTAGCTAGGGCTCTCATTTAGGGTTTACTAAGGCCTCAGGTCGGGCTCAGTTGGGAGTCAGGTGTAAGGGTTTGGTTAGGATTTGTAGCTGAATGTTTAAGGGTTACGGTTCAGGGTTGAGGGTTCAGAGGCTTTGGGCCCTTCTTCCGTGGATATAGTTGTCAGAGGCCCCTACATTGCACGGGACATGTAGAGGTTTGGGGGATTCGAGACACCTGGCGGTTCGCAAGAGACGAAATGCACTCCGGCCAGTTTTCTGGGAAAAGGGTGCATGTAGCCGGGATTGGGGGTAAGGCTTCCTGGGGGCTGCTTCGCTTTCCAGGCCGTGCAGCTTTCGCTTCTGTAGTGGTGCAGTTAGATTACTTGGATTCGTTTCGTCTTATCTTATCGAACTGGGTCCGAAATGCGAGAAAGCCCTCGAAAGAGGTGTTGACAGGCTGTTTCGGAACAGGGAGGCATCGAACGCGCTAAGTGCAGAACGTCCGAAACACCGTCAACATCGAAAAGGACCTGATCAAACCCTGCCTGTGGGTTTCGAGCACCAGGCTGCAGGGCCCCCTAACATACACCCATGCGGACATAATGGGATCCTTACCGCAAGGATCCCCCGAAACGGATCCCGGATGTCAGAAAAGCCTACTTGCCGACATTTCTTAATGCATCAGCCCAACAGCCTCTCGATAAGAGCGGGCGCAGCGGTGAAGCCACATGGCTCCATCTCCAAGAGATGCGCGATGTATCCTAAAACCCTAAAGCCCTTGCCTAAAGCCTAACCGAAACGGCCCTAAACCTTGTAGATATATAAGGGCTATATACTAAATTTTTGCCCCGGCCATATACTGAAACCAAATTACCCAACATCTTACAATGGGCTTTAGCTTCTTTGAGCTTTCAGGTGATCTACTGTCCGGGGTTTGACTTTTGGCATTGCCCATAGGCCCCAAAGTAGTTCCTTTTTGGGATTACCTTATTGAATTCTAAATATGATCCCCAAAAAGGAACTACTTTGGGGCCTATGGGTATTGTTGCCGCTCTATGATTCTATGAGGATTCGGGCCTCAACCTGTCCTAAATCCGAAAATCCTAAACCCTAAACCCTAAATCCGAAAATCCTAAACCCGAAGCCTACCTCCTTGCATGACTGGCTTCGACTATAGGGCTTTAGAGCTTTCTGCGCTTGGGTTTTGACGCCCTGCGGATCTGATGACTGTGCTTGCATAATCCGAAAAGCGCAAAGCACGAAGCCACAAACCTACGACATGCAAGGCTCAAAGTTAAGACATTGGGGACTGATGCAGCGCGTAGTCAGCTGCAGATACCCTGAGCGCGAGTGGGAGCCTGCAGTATATTCAGGGCTTTGATTCAGCGTTCCCTTCATGCAAACTGATACGCCGCCCGTTCACAGCAGCCGAGAAAGAGACTTTGCGCGGAAGAGCCGAGACCTGCAGTACGGTTACATCTGAAGAACCTGCTGGCCCAAGGCGTTCTCGGTCATGTTGACCGCTTGATCTCATCCGAGAAGGACAAGATCTTTTCTCCGTGGCTTCGGATGGCACCCGGAATCGGACCCTGAGCTCTACCGGACGAGGAAGCACGAAGACTCTTCGCTTCCGAGTCTCTAGGGCCCCCTTGGTCAAGAAGGGACTAATGGGGAGATCCGGGTTCCCACAAAATTTCTTTCAGGGCGGGTAGTTGGGGATCTGTAACATCCAGAAGTTCGGCCTGTGCTCTGCTCTGCGCCGACTCTGCGCCTTTTTCGTCTCATGGCAGGTGACGGAATCGAGTCTCTGGTCTTCCCTAGCTGAAAGCCCCCCAAGTTCTTGCGCAAGTGATCTTGAACGGCGAACATCTGTAGCTCACTGGGGCATAGAAGCCTCAACCCTAAAACCCTAAACCCTAAGGCCATGAAATGGAGAAGGCCCCGGCTGGCTTCGAAGAGAGCCCAGCAGCCCTTAACTAAAGAGTATTGAAGGTCTCAGTGCGTCTTATATGGGTGTTAACAGGACTTGCAAGAAATATACCTGAACCATGTAAGGCTTGCTACAATATCGATTTCCGGTATGTTCCTCTATTGGGGCTTTCAGGGTTCGGGAACTCACTTGTGGAGTTCATCTCCGCTATCTAACCGCTTAGTCGCCGCTCCGCCTTTTCAGAGCTCCTCCTGCCCACAGCGTTTGACAGGAGTCCTAAGTGCCTAAGGGGGATGCTTACGCAAACCATCATCATAGTAATTCCGGCTATAGAAGCCTTACTTTGTAGTGTAGTTAGGACTTAGGACCCTCTGGGAGCAGCTGAGAGCTCTGCAGAAACGATGTTCAAGGTGGCTCACAAGCTTGCAACTGTCGGGTTGAACGTCATGGCCCTGGGTTCTATAAGGGTGCTAGAGGAGGGCACAACTCACATCGCTGTCGTTGTGAATGTAGCCTCTTTAACCTGTTTGGGCTTGCCGTCTGCATTCCCGACCACGCACTACTGCTGACTCTTTGGCGAACCCGGCAACCTTGACCCAAATCAACAACCCGGGTAGTTGGACGCTAAGCCCAGAGCCCTGTTCCAAACCTTTCATCGAATGCCCCAATTGCGAAACCCTTTAACTCAAGTTGGCCCTAAATCGAAATCATGGGAACCAAGCTATTAAAAATATAGGTTACTAACTGTTGCTACTTACTTGATTACGAACGGGCCTTCCGGCTTTGCTCACCGAAGATGCCGAGAATCTTGATCTTGTCCTCCAACTCCGCCTGGCAGCAAACATGGATGGGCTGAGGGCTTGGGGCATACGGCCTGATTAAAACTCGTCTAACAGACACAACGGAAACTCAGCTGAATGAATAGGCGTGTGCGCATGTGTATCTATGCATGTACCGATGTACGTATGTATGCATGTATGTAGATGGTATGCATGCACGTATGTATGTATGCATGCATGCATGCATGCATACATGTTTGTATGTACATGGCCAAGTCGGTTAGCTTGCATGTAGGTAGGTAGGTAGGTATGCATGTATGTGCATATGCATGTATGTATGTATGTATGGATGGATGGATGCTTGTATGCGTGTGGCAGTATAGGCAGGTAAAGATATGTAGGTATGTAGGTGTGTAAGTATGTATGTACGTATGCAAGTATGCAAGTAGGTATATAGGTGTACTGTTGTGTAGGTTTTATGGTATATAGGTACGTATGTACGTATGGTTGGATGGATTTGCATTCTTGGACCTTCGTAGTCACAGTCATCTCATTATATACTGCAGACGAAACAGCACATCATGATTGTCGGAGTGGTGATGGTAAGATGGAGGTTGGCGAGAATGATCATGACCACTGGTGCTGATGATTTGATGGATGATGAGGAAGATGATAAGGAAAACAAGGAACAGGACAATGCTGATGAAAAATATGTGATGGCGGTGGTGGCAGTGGTGGTGCGGGTGGCTGTGTTGGTGGTGCTGATTCTGCTGATGGTGCTGAATCTGATTGTGGCGACCGCGGACATGTTGACCAGGATTGTGGCGACCGTGGTGATGACGCTGATGATGCTGATACTCGTGATGGATCTGATGATGAATTACGTACGAACCTTGTATCCATCTACTTCAGACCGCAAAACGGGTACTGTTTTTTGTCTTGAAGTGTTAACGGATACGACAAACTCCCATGCAAAGCTGAGACATCTGCCTTCTTCTCCGGGGCTATCTTCCCGTCTGCAATCTTCCCCACTCGTGTGAGCTCCGCCGCTGGGTAGCCCTCTCAGATCCGGCTTAGTGAGATTTGAGGGTCGGATATCGGGGGTTGGTTCAACTTTCTTTCGGGGTGCACTCTCTTGGCAGGTGCTCAAGAACCTAGACTCTAGGCACTCACAGCTATGTCAGCTATGTTCCGGCTTCCTGATCTGCTTTTGAGACCTGATGCAACCGAAACCTCAGTCTCAGATTTAGCTCCCTCCTAAGGGCGCTGTCGGTTCAATCAGAGGCCACCCAACCAGACAGATAGCAGCGGTTTTATGTGTAATGCCTTGCACAAACACCAAGACAGGTAACACGAAGATGTCACGACCCTGAACCCCGAACCGCCCTAGCGTTAGAAGATAGCACGTGACTTCCCCATGAAACAGAACATGAGGGCCACGACTCTGCTGAAACCCTGGGGCCAAACGGGCAAACATGAACCCTAAACCCCGATCATCCCAAACCGTAATTTCATGACCCGAGTCTCAATTAGGAACAAACTCACCGCGCAGTCCTCTATGATTTAAGCTACGCGGCCTTTTCAAAACCCCGTTAAAAAACAACTAAGGGCCTTATAATCGTAGCACCGTGCTACCCTTAACCCTCAGCTCTGCCCTCTTCAACCCTAAACCCCAAAGCCCTGCGTGTGCCTCACCCTTCTCAAGGATCTTCTGCATGATCTTCACATACATAGGAGCCTTCGGGGGGCCATGGAGGGTTTAGGGTTTGGGTCGAGGGGGGGTTGGGGGCTCGGCTTGTGTTTGTTGGCGTGATGGACGAGGGGTTGGGATTCCGGTTTAAGGATTCGAGGGATTTCGGAGTCAGGGAATAAACCCTAAACCCTAAACCCTAAACCCCTAAACCCTAAACCCCTAAACCCTAAACTCTAAACCCCTAAACCCTAAGAACTAAGAACCCTAAACCCCTAAACCCTAAACCCTAAGGGTTGGAGCGCCCAGACTCCTAGAAGTCCGGAGTTCTGGACTGCTGAGCTCTGTGACGAGGGCTTCTGGGCCTCTGGCTCGGCTGAAACCCTACGCCTTGCGCCTCAAATGCTGACATGTGGGAGTTTCCGAAAATAGGGGTACCTCATTTTGGGATCCTTATAATAAGGATCCTAATATTTAGGGTACTATATTAGGGTACCCTATTTTCGAAAAGCCCATGTAAACGTCTAAACCATCCAAAGAGCTTCAGTCAACATGAGACCTGACGCCAAATGTAGCATAATATAGAGTACTGCTCCGGCTAGCGATAAAATCATTCACCGCCACACTGATAAAAAATCACGACAACAAAAAACAGCAGTGGTCATAGTATAAGTAATAGTCTTGACGATCATATTGAAAAGCTGCTATACATAAGTATAACAATTCCAGCAACATTAATAGTAACAATATTAATAACAGCAAGGAGCATAATCACAATAACATGCATTTATGATACTAATCAAGTTAATAGGTATAAAAACTCCAATAACAATAACAACGATAACAGTCAGTAACAACAATAATAATCACAACCCCAATAAACAAACATGCTTTGACGAGCATACTGAGCTCTCCCCTGCTCGCCTTCCGATCGGCTTTGAATTCTCCTTCTGCCAATGCCTTGGCCTCGTCGATGAGACCGGCTGGAAATCCCTCCTCTGAACTCTGCCATAAGGGTTTAGGTTTGAGGTTTGGGGGTTTAGGATTTTGGGTTTTAGGGTTTGGGGTTTAGGGTCTTCTATGCGGCGTCTAAGCAATGTCAAAAGCGTATTGGTGTACATTAACAATATGAACATTATGACGATTCAAGGGATAAGTTGAATGCAAAATGAAGGTTTCAGAAGGTCTGTTGATTGTATCTATCTGTTAGTGTTGGCTAGGGTTGTCCACGAAGGATTTCCGAGTCTCATAATACCAAACGGGTCTGTATGGGGTAATCTTGGGGTGGAATATATAGGTAAGGAACCCTCAGGAATAACATGGGTAATTTCATCCTTGTGCCCCTTATGGTATCTTCTGCCTGCCTTTTGGGCAGAGGCTTTGCTGCTTCTGGGGACGCGGGGTACCGAGGCCTCAGGTTTGGAGCTAGGGGTTTCCGCGGCTAAGGGCTTAGGGTTTAGGGCTTGGGGTTTAGGATTTAGTGTGTAGCGGGGGTTTGGGCTTGAGGGTGCCATGCTGATGCTTTGTGGGCTACAGGCTTTAGGGTGGAGCAGCGCTTCAACCTCATACCGTCACACCCTAACCGCCTTGGAACCGGCGACTGGGTATGTGGTTCGCCTCAAGCCCCCAACAAAACACACTACGTTCCAAGCACTGCCTCCCCTCAACCTGAAAAACAGTGCGACTCTGCAGCCGAAATCCGCCCCCACCCTATGAACCCTAAACATCCCTTAACCCCAAACCCTACAGCATGCCAGAAGGGCTTCTCTTCTGGCTCTTTCAAGGCTGCATTAAGGCCTACTTGCTGTGGCTTCAAGGCTTCTGGATGAGGATCCAGGGTTGAGGGTGTATGGAGGATCTGGGAGCTCTCCATGCACATTCGGACCTTCATGTAAGACGAATGACCCCGACCACAACCCCAAGCCATCGAAATCCTATGCGGTCCTGCATGAACTTTCGTGCCAGCATGTCCAGCTCTTCGATGGTGCCCACAGAAGGAATCTTGATCGACTGCCTCTCCGATAGTGGGTGGCGTAAACTAAAAGTGCAGTAAGGATCCTCCTGTTAGTTGCGTGCATGATATAGCAAGTCAGAATCACCGGCGGGTTCAGTCCATTAAGGTCGGGATTGACCTTGTCGTCTTTGTGGACCGTGGGAGGTAATTTATAGGGCGTGAAACAAGAGTCATCATGTCAGTTCCTCTAAGACGATTTTGATCCTGCAACCCCCACCCCCCTCCCTTCTTTGGAAAACACTCACTCGTCGAATTATCCAGGCCTCCAAGTAAAAAAGAAAAACCTGCGAAACGCTTTCATAAATCCTTGCACAACCCTTTCTGCATGCCCTTAGGAGCAGGAGTCAGCTCAGAATTCAAGCCCCCAGGCACCCAAAGCCCCCGGCCAAGCTGCCTCCGCAGCCAAGTGACCAACAGGTCCTTCAGCAACAGTAACATAGGGGCCTTTATAGTTGGAATAGGGTGCATTCAAGTATAATTATAATAAGGAACCCCGAAAATAGTTTAGGCAATTATTTAGGCCCCTATACCAGTTCAACAGCACAGGTGCAGGTGTGCGTTTTGCGACTCTTGACGGGTTCTTGTCAAGGCTAAGTGAGGATTTAAGGGCTTGAGGCTAAGGATTGCGTGGTTCATACTTCACGATCCTACAACAGAATCCTAGTTCTGAGACTAGCAGTGCTACTAGGACCAGATGCTAGGATCACTGTAGAGATCTCTGACTCTGGAGATGACAGTGAAATCTAGGTGCCCAAGGGGACCCCCTTTGGAAAGCTCTAAACTTGCAAATACGGCATCGGACACAGGGCCAAGGGGTCACAAAGCTGACCGCACCGGATTCTCCTCAAAACCCCGCGAAGACTCAGCTGCCAAGTTGCTGCTTTGACTGCCCCGGTGTAGCGGAGACCAGCGGAGTGGGCCTCAAACTAGACCCTAAACCCTAAACCCTAAACTAGACCCTAAACCCTAAACTCAAAGTCTAGACAGGGCTGACGATTTCGGGTGTTGGTCTGCAAGATTCTGTTGAGAGGGCTACTGTTCCTTATATAAGCCCTGCCGTAGTCCCCAGTACTAACGTACCACGTAGTCGACTGGGCTTCTAGGATTCTAGAGCAATGTAAGAGCACTGGCGAAGCCAGTCGATTTTGGGGCTCGAACAGTAAACGAGGGTTCAGGCTGGAAAGACAAGTTACGAAAAGGCTATTGCGAAGTTCATGCTGATCGGACATGATGATTGCATTGGATGGCCTCACAACGAAAGTGCGGCTGTCAGCAAAAGCGGGCTCCTTATTGATAGCCGTTTGCAAGTCAGAGCCATTAAGACAGGAAGATCTTGCAGTATCAGATGCCGTCATACAGTGGCACAAGCACAAATGTTGGCCTGGTTGATGGTATCAAGTCCCTACAAGGCTTTAGCCCAAAAATGAAAAGGCCACGAATAAGGGGAGCCATCCTTCAGACAAGTACTCATTGGGGTCCTACATCGGGTCTTGATAATAAAAATTCGGGTTTCTTGTGTATAATCGACTATTGTTAAGGAACCCTAAGAAATTTAGTACTGTGAGGATCTTAGCTGGGAACCTGGTTTGAAGAACCCGCCCCCAGCTCTTCAGACTGCGTAAGTAGTCCGAATGCTCGTCTGATAACTTCCAACTTCCCACCTTTTTAAGAGGTTGTCGACATGAAGCTCTTTCGGGTTCAGTCATTATCAGCAGGATTTTGCCTGCTGAAATCGTATAAGTTTCATTCAGAGCTCTGGCAAACTCTGCACGTAAACAACAAACTTTAAACCAAAGATGCCTCATTGATCAAGAAGTACGTGGGGAAGTCCTCGTGAGTGAGCTTGAACCTCGGTAGAGAGCAGAGGCCTCAATGTCACATCTGCCGACCGTATATATAGCGAATTATTAACATCGGTAACATCCATCTTACACCAGCCAACACGTATCAATACAACAGTAAGTCTACATGAACACAGCACACATACATGCATACACAGATACACAACAGGTTCAACAGGCCCAAAAGTGTGATCGAATCTGACCAGACCTTGCACTCCGCGACTGAACCATGCGCAAACCCAGGCCCTAACAAACGAGTCCGACTGGCATAGCCAACATTTCACCTAACCGCTAAGCCTATAAACCCAATCTCTACAATACTTGGATATCTGCTAGGAGCTGGATTGACATTTCATGCTTGGGTTCAAGATTTAGTAGTATCATGAGCATATAATCTACCATATACGTAGGACAATACGCACCAGTTGATAGCTTTACAGCTTGGGTTTAGGGTTTAGGGCTTGAGAGGTTTCGGGCTTAGAGCATTTACCCAGACCCCCGGGAGGATCTAGAAAGTAGATCCCCGAATTTGGGGCCCTATACTACTAAGGGTACTTTATGGGAACCCCCCCCAATAAGGGCTCTACTTTTTGGATCCGCCCGGGGGCCACTGAGTTTCTGGGTTTTCACCGCGATGGCTTTTTTCTAAGGCAGCGGCTGCTGTCGGAGGTCATCGTTCTCTTTGTCCCCGTACTCTTGCACAGGGACCTAGCAAACTGAGGGGTCCTGTAAGGTAAGCCCTGTGGCCCCAAACCCTACAAAATAGTAGGTTATGACCCCTTAATTAGAGGGTCTGACCCTTAAAACGGTAGGTTTTTGGATCCACAGGGCAGGTTTAGGGAGTCGAGAGTTTGGGTGATTTTAGGGCTTTAGGGGTCCTGGAACGGGGTACTGTGAAGTTTCTGCAAGGGTTGCTATGAGACCATAAGGGCTCAATGTGGGGCTCGCGCGGCCAACTGTGAATGCATGGAAACGCCCGTGTATAGCGAGCGACTCTGACTGCCGGACGCCAGGGTCTGACCAAGAGGTCTGAATGGGGGCACATCAGAGACGAGTTCTCTAGTTCATGGTTGGGAGAGGATTAAAAATGTACATTTTTATTCCTTATTGAGGTTAAGTACCCATAAAAATGTAAAATGCTACCCAACTATGACAAAGTTCTATGGGTAGCACAAGAAACATGAAAACGACGAGCAACATTTTTCAGACCCCTGCAGTACAGGGCTCATGCGAGGGGGGGCCGGTGCTTTTGACTGTGGGTTGAGCAGTCAGAGGGAAATCATGGAATGATTCTTCATCTGGTTAGGGTTTAGGGTTTAGGGTTTAGGGTATAGGGTTTAGGGTAATGATGGGGACCCTGAACCCCAAACCCCTAAACAGGGTTTTGAAAAGCACTTGAAGCTTCAATCCAAACCCCGAAACCCCAAACCGATCGACCTCAAGGCCAGAAGCAACTGCGAAGCTTCATTCTTATAACCACAAAGCTTGCGCCCCTACACCTTGAAAAAGCTCCGACCCTCGAAGAGTCACACCGTAATGAGTATCATTGAAACTGAAACCCCCCCAAACTCCCTCGGAATCTGGTCGGGCAAGGCCTCCGCAACCATGAAATTCGGTGCTTGGTGCGCCTGCTGGAACATTCCTACCAAATATTACTCGAACGGACCCAACTAAGGCAGTTGCCGAAGGGTTCATTACTTTCCCTCGACGGTTTTCACAGGCTTCGGGTTCGGGGGCTGATGCCATGTGGCTTAGTTTTTCCGGTTCAAGATTAGCATCTTCTCGTGCCTGCGACCAAAAGCTTATAAGTCCTCCGTGTGCGGTGGGTGGTCAAGGGCTTCGGGCATAGGTACGTGACCCCCCCGAACTGTCAAAACTCATGTGTCGGAGGTTCAGCCCAGTCTACTGCAACAGCCTCTTAGCTTCCTAGGTCCCAGGAGCTCGGGGCTTTCAATCCCTCTCTACCTCTTTGCGGCGACAATCACTGGGTAACCTCAAAACGAACCTACCATGCATCTTCGCAGCTGTTCCTGGAGCCAGGGGGCCCAAAGCTCGTCCTGTCGGCACCATTGGTTGACCGAAAACTCTAGACTCCGAACCGTAAACTATCGTAAATCCTAAATCCTAAACCCCAAGCCCTAAACCCGAAACGCTTTAGGGGAGGCGGACACGGGAAAGACCGCAGGTGGCTGGCATTGGGACGGCTCTCCACAGGGTCTACCACGGGCCTAACTCTTAGGCACCTTCCGGACAAGCTTTGCTTAGTATCGGAGCTGCAAGAAGGAGCTTCGAACCTTTAAGCCAGCGACCCCTGAAACACTGGAAACTGCGAATAAGGTCCTCATTAACGCAGCTCCTACATCCTAAATCCCACACCCATGCTGCGGGGCTGACGTGCTTGCACAGCACTTTGAACTCATCCTCCTTCTCACCGTAGGCATATGACTTGTCGAACCTAGAGTGGCTTCAGAGCTTTCTGTAATTAGACTGCCGCTACATGTCAGCACCGCGCTTTCGTAAGGTGTTGACTCGAAGTAGGTTTCCATGATGGTCGTTAAGATGCCTAGCCCGAGGCCACCCTGCTTCACACGTGGCGGCAATGTCTGGTGCTGCGATGGCGTCAACAGAAGAGACTTCGGGTTTTCGGGTTTGGGGAGCAGCCCCAGGGTCCACTGACAGGACGCGATACCCCTTCATCCCCGAACCAACCTCACATCGTCTGCCATGGATTCCATGATCTGCCACAGGTGTGATATGGTTCAATCCTGCACGTACTGCAGTGCTTTTGGATGTGTCGTATCACTCAACTATGCGAACACGCAGGCATTTATGACATTTTACATACGATCGAACACAAGTTAAGATGTAACGCATGGATGAATGGTAGGTGGGTGGGTGGGGAGAGAAGGCAGGGCAGGCAGGCAGGCAGGTAGCGGGGTTCGTGGGTATGCACACATTGTCTTAAATGTCCTAACGACTTGATTGTAACCCTGCACCGCGACACGGTGAAGAACTAAACGGCCATACAGGGATCCGAACCCTAAACCATAAAACCCTAGTAATACTATAGCTAAACCCTCAACCCTAGACCCAAAATTATATGGAACCCGAAGCCCCTGAACCCGTCCCTAAGGTCTAGGGTTTAAGGTGTACCCTAAACCCCTAAACCCTTAAACCCTAAACCCCTAAACCCTAAACCCCTAAACCCCTAAATCCTTAAACCCTAAACCCCTAAACCCTAAACCCCTGAACCCCTAAATTCTTAAACCCTAAACCCCTAAACCCTAAACCCCTGAACCCTAAACCCTTAAACCCTGAACCCCTAAACCCCTAAACCGTGGCCCCCCCTGAGGTGGCCGGCTTCACTAGAAAGCTCCAGCCCGGCAGGGAGGTCACCTGACAAGACTCGGGGGCCAGAAATCGCTAAACTAAGACTTTAGGGTTTAAAGGGTTTCAGGTTTAGGGTATAGGGGTTTAAGGTTTAGGGGTTTAGGGTTTAGGGGCTTGGGGTTTAGGGTTTAGGGCTGCGGGGGCTGAGAGGCTTTGTAAGTTAACCTACGGTTTTATTGGGTTTTATGAGCGTGCGAAGTGATTTTGGCAGTTTGGGGGGCTTACAGTAGAGGCCTGGATTTGGAGCCGAAAGATTCGGGACCTGGTGGTATGAGTTAGGGGTTGAGCGATGTGGTTTACGCACTGCTTTTGAGTCATGCTCCTCTTTGCAAGGATACACCAGCCCTGAACCCCAAATCCCTAAAACCCCGTCCAAAAAGCTCCTCCTCCCACACTATGCCACTATGCGATATCCCCCATGTTTGATATGCAAGGTTTGAGTGTTGATGTTGTTGGGCTGTAGGTTGGGGTTTGCCATCGCAGAGAGACATTTGTACTCAACCCCTTCATGATGTAGTATCTTAGATAAGGGCAGTGCTTGGGACCCTGCCCTTTTCGGATGCAACGGAAGCCGAGACACCAAGGTCCCCGACTCGAAATCCGACTCACAAAGCCCAGACGTTCATGTGTAGTTCTCTGCATGAAGGTCCCTTTTGGACGCCTTTTTCAATGGGTGCCGTACTATTTGGCAGACCTAAAAATGGGACCCTAATTTAGAGAACGACCCTCGTGCTTCGAACCCAAATCTTCAGCCTGAGGTCATAAGAAACACCACTCAAAAGCAAACGAAAGGCAGCTATATAACCTGCCTGCCGCAGCAGTTCCGATTTCGAAGCCGCCCTATACAACCCTAAACCCTAAAACCCTAAACCCTAAACCCCTAAACCCTACACCACCCCGCCTTGCTAAAGGTGTAGTTGTCCAACTTTAAGGCCCCCTGGGCCGTGGCCTCCGAAGAGCTTTGCAACAGACATGGGAGTTTCCGAATATAGGGTTTAGGGTTTAGGGTTTAAGCAACTAAATGGGAGGAGGACCCTAATGTAGTACCTTAAATAGTAGGATCCTTATTATAAGGACCCCAAAATAAGGTAGCCCCTAATTTTCGGAAACTCCCAAATACAGGGGCCTGGATGATTGGAATAGGTTTATAGGCTCTAGGCTCTATAAGGTCCAGGGCTTTGAGGGGCCTGAATAGCTAGAAATAGGCTTCTCGGGTTTAGCTAGTGCGGCTCTGGGGAGATACTGTTGATGGACAAAATTCTGCATTACCCATTATAAGGAATATACCATAATTCCCATAGTTTAGAGTCCTTAAGGTCATGCAGGATTTTGTCCATCAACAGTATGATAATTAGTGCACTGATCGACTGTCGGGCCGCAGCGGGGCTTCAGGGCTTTACTTTTCGGGAGTTTTGGAGCTTTGGGAGTTTGGGGTTTATAGTGAACCCCAGAAAGTTGGAACATGGCTTTAGCAGGATTAGTGCTAAGATCCCCTATACTCTACCTTAAGGGCATGAGGAGAATGATGTTCCAACTTTCTGGCTTCTACTGTAGGAGAGTTTTATTCCATACGGATTTAGGGTTCTGAAGTTTTCAATCGATCCAGAGTAGGTGCTTACTTCTCCTATCTCATGTAGGTCGTATGCCGGGGCCTTTGTGAAGGGATTCTGTTGCGACAGCGAGGTTGAGAACAGGGGCTTGCTGTTTTTAAATTTTTGTCCGAGCGCCTATTGGTTTTCGTGTTCGGTATAAACTGAGCAGCTACCAGGAGCTACCATGTCTTCCAGGCTCTGTGTTCGTAAACTGTTCCCAAAAACCCTAAACCCTCAACCCTAACACCCTCACCGTCCTCACCCGTATAAACCCTAAAGCCTTCAACCCTAAGCCCTCAACCCTGAACCCACAAAGGCGTTTGAGGCAGGACGTTTGAAGCTCAGGCGGCTAGCATCGTAGACTTTGCAAGCCGGCACCGCATTCGTGAATCTCGTTCTTTTGATCAGGAGCATCAGGGCAGTAGGGTTTAGGATTTGAAGCATTATTGCAGTGCTGTAGCTTCTACTTGAAGCCTAGATGAAGATCTGATTTAGGCTGTTTTATAAGATAATCCTTAGTTGCTGAGTTCATGAGCCCCCAAGAGTGTACACTTTCAGTTTTATAGTGGGTAATGTTATCCCAAAAAGTGAAAAGTGTATCCACTCAGCTGCTAGGAATCATGATAAGGAGCGCTGAACAAAGGTAGGGCTTCTGGGCTTCGGGTAGAAGAGAGCACATTTTCTCTCAAGGTGCTCTCAAATCTGCCCTACACTCGACACTGGAATACCGTGAAGATGAAGATGGCCCAAAAAGCCATAGAAAACCATGGTATAGTTGCGTCCAAGAGCTTTGGTTCTTCGCACACTTACGAACCAGAAAGCTCTCAACCAAGGCATTACAAGCCTGAGTCTCTACCTGATACTGAATGCGCCAAAATACTCAAATGCCACATCAAGCAAAGTAAAAGGAACATCTTGGCACTATCTCGGTTTAGCGATGGAAAGGTCTGAACACCTACCCGAAGCCGGGTGCCTTTGCAACCAGGTGCACGACTGTGATACACAGGTCGCACTATCATGACAAAAGGCCTCGTTCGTAGCAGCTGTCTGCCACGCAGTCGGGCTACAGAAACGCGCTTGTTGAGCTACGTGCCGTGACAAAGATGGGATGATGTCAAACCAGTTGGGACTTCGGGTTTATAGTTTATCGGTCCAAGTTCTTGGGGTTCTACTATCCGATGCGACTGTTGTCGCTAAATATGGGCGCACGCCACGCAGAGACGTTGTAGGTACCAGAAGCAATGCTTTGTGCTTCTTGGTCCTTGTCGAGAGCCGATGACACCTTGATATCCTGATCTGCCGTTCAGAGTTTAGTGTTTCGATTTACCCAATTAAGCAACAGCGACTGTAGTCAGAAAGTTGTCGCGAAAGTCTACTTCGCATCCTCAGAGGCTTAGAAGCCTTCAGTCAATGGCCAAGAGTGAGCAATAGACATAATCGATTGATCCCCCGTCCCCAAAACCGATTTGGTCATTAACCGGCGTTCTCCCAAAGATCTCAGTGGGTGGTTGTCAAAATTAGGGTTCCTTTTTGGGTACCCTAAATAATAGGTGCCGTATTATATTAAGGACGCAAAAAGGAACCCCAATTCTGACAACCACCCCAGTGTAGAACAGTGAGACTTCCGGCTCTGGGGTTTGGAAAGGATACTCGAGCTCGGGTCCTCATGCGCTTTCGGGTCGATCTTAGGGTCCCTAACTTATAATCTGAAACCCCCAGAAGAGATGTCAGGACTATAGTTGAGATGGGTCTTTAGGGTTGGGGGCTGAGAGATCTGCGACGATGAACCTCAAGGCTAAACCTCATGAATAGACCCCACAGCTAGCCTCCTATTCCCAGGAGGTTTCTGGTTCAGGGGTGTCCATTCAAACGAGATACTTTCATTACGAATCCCAATAAGCGACCTTGACCGATCTGCCTGTTCTTTGTTAGTCGAAAAACAACACTGTTCTGTCCTGGTTGCTTCTGAATCAAGAGATATCCGGCTCCCTGTGAGTCAGGTCTGCTTCGAGGAGGCGTGCGATCTCATCGTGGCCCCTGGCCGAAGCGCAGCCAAGAGCCGTAACGCCATTCCTCGGCCGCACTTGTGTATGCACGTGTATTCAGACTTGTGTATGTATATATGTATATATACATAATTGCACACACATATTGTGTGTGTATACATATACAGATGTATGTATGTACACATGTCTGTCTGTCTGTCTGTCTCTGTCTGTCTGTACGTATGTATGTATGTATCTATGTATGTGTGTAGGTATGCATACACAAACACGTTCATACATGACATACAGGTGTATGCCGGTCTTGTTTAAGGTATCCCTGTATTGAGCTACGAGGTATTCATGGACTGATGTAGTCATTCATTCATTCATTCCTTCGTTCACTCCTTCATTGCTTCCTTCATTGTATCGGCTCTCTTCCGTCCCGCCTTTGTGGTTCCGGGTTCAGGTCCGTTCAGGTGCTGGTCTGGCTTGCGAGTTGATGGAGGATTATGATGGTTGAACCTTTTCTAGCCAAGTTCTCTCTCTCAAACAGCTTGGGAAACGAGAAACCCGTTCTTGCTTCGGTTTAGGGTTCAGGATCTCGGGATTAAGCTCGGAGCCCTTTTCTAAGGAAATCCAAGCTTCCAGTTCTCTGCATCTTTGTTTGCCCGGGCTTCCAGAAGCAAGTGGACGATCTCAAGATGACCCTCGGCTGATGCAAGGCTCAAGGCTCTGTGGCCACTCCGGCTCAGCATCTCTTTGTCAGCACCGGCTTGAAGCAGCAAGCACGAAATCTCGAGATGGCCATTGACTGATGCAAGATGAAGCGCTGTATCACCACACCAATCCTGTAGGTTTTTGTCGGCACCAGATATCAGAAGCAATCGTGCAACCTCCAGATGCCCCTTGTCACATGCGTAATGAAGTGCCGTTCGACTGTGATGGGTCTGTGCGTCCAGGTCGGAGCCTGCTTCGATCAGTAGGCGCACCGTCTCGGAGTGGCCCTCTTCTGAGGCGCATGTCAGAGCGGTATGCCCACAGGAAACCTTTACATCCTTGTCCGCGCCAGCTTCCAGCAAGAGGCGGACCATCTTAATGTTGCCTTCTTAGAAGAGCCAGGGTTAAACCCGCAAGCAAACCCATTAGCGTCTCGTCAGTTGGTGTTCTTAAAGCTCAAAAACGATCTCGGAAAGACAACAGTCACAGGTATTGTACCACTATGCTGAAACACGACTTCCTGTACAGTCCTACTACAATCTCCCCCCCGAAGAACCGATAAAACCCATATACAGTCTCCATTGTCGCTCCAGTTTTGGGTTACTGTCTATAGGATCCTAAATATGAAACTGGCTAAATCAAGACAAGGAACTAGAAGGAGACTATAGGAAGCTAGCATAACTCCTAAACCTAAACCCTAATTCCTAAACCCTATAAACCCTAAACCATTTCCTAAACCCTATAAACCCTAAACCCTTTCCTAAGCAGTTCGTCTTTGGCGCTGAAACCGCCTTGGGCAGATGCGCGAGGGAGGGCCTTCTGGCCGTTCCTGGGTTGGTATTGCGGATATTGCTTCACTAGAAACACTGATATGTGTATAGATATATATGTGTGTATATATATATGTATATGTATATATATATAGAGAGATATAGATAGATATATAGATAGATAGATAAATAGACGCCATAGGGTTTCGGATTTCGTCTTACCCCAATTATGAGAGCTGAATCAAGTTCGTATAATTTCCTTCACCCCTTTTATGGTAACTAGATTCACTGAAGCTTCTTATAACCAGGCCCCAGATTCTTGTCGGCGCCGGCCGCGAGCAAATACCGTGCCACCTCGACGTGGCCCTGGATCGCAGCTAGCCCAAGCTCTTCCTCCGCCTTCCCCCAGGGCTCCAAGTACAAAAAGTACCTACTTTGGTCTAAAGCCTATAATAGTACCTACTCTGGGCTATTTGGAGCCCAAGGGTTCTGAAGCAGCAAAAGCCAGCTTGAACAAAAACAACGCAGAAGGGTTTGAGGGTCGCCCCCCCTCAACCTGCCCCCAAACCCACAAACCCTTGACCCGTAACCCCGAACCGCTGACTGAACACCGAACCCCTATCCCAAAGGCTCCATGTACCTATATAGTATATACACCTAGGCCTCAAAAGCGTTTCTATATAGGAAGGCCTAAGTATAACTATATAGGTACATGGAGCCTTGTGTATCACAAACAAACCCCTAACCCTAAACCCTAAACCTAAAACCCTAAACCTAAAACCCTAAACCTAAACCCTAAATCCCCGAAAGCCTATCACAAACCCAGGCTGGCGTCTTTCCAGCCCTCGGACTCGGAGACGGTCAAGAGGACCAGTTGAACGTCCATGGGCACATCCTGGACTCTTTCCCTAGGTTAGGGTTCTACTGGTGAGGCGCTTAGGGTTCAGAGCTTTAGGGTTTTGGGGTCTAGAGTTTGACAGGGTTTAGGGTTTCAAGGCTTTTAGGGTTTAGGGTTTAGTTTTTTTTTAAAGTTGGGTTTAGGTTTAGGGTTTAGGGTTTCGGGTTTTAGAGTATCGGATCTCAGGCTGTAAGAGCTTTCAGCGACAAAACCCGGTATATTGGGCTGTGCTGATCCATAGGCGAGCGGGTGGGGAATGTCCCACTACATAGTAGTATATATGGCAAATGGCAACCAAGATAGGGGAGGGAACCCGGCAAGGCATAACCGTGTATGGCATCGAAAGCTCGTTTCCCCTGATTCTTGAAGCACATAATTATTACCTACCGCGGTGTCTACAGTCTATAGAACAAGCCATGCCTACTTCTCTCTATTTGTTGGAGCCCGAGATCTAAGCTACCACGAAAACACAGCAGAAAGCCAACAGCGGACTGTCCTCTTTATCGTGGCTTCAGTGCATTCTTACACGTCAGATACATCAAACACTGAATTCTCCTCGGTATGGTAACTTAGTAAAACAAGCTGAAGAAGAGCCCGGAATAAGAGCCCAGAATCGAGCTTGAAAGCATCATCCAAGCAGAGACCGTGGTGTAGAATCTGTTGAATGCAGAGCGGGAAACCATGAAGCGTTCGCAGATGCTGCTTCAAGGATCCAACATCACTCAGCTCCTCTGTTAATGCTCGTTTAGGGATAAAAGAAGGGCATCGCATATCCATTCTATGGTTGACCTTCTACTTCCGCTGAGAAACAAAAAAACAGCACTAAGGCTCCTCTGGTGCCATGGTAACCAGCTCCTGACCGGAAGCAGCCCACCAAACGCGCAACATGGCAAGTACGGCCCAAGGAGCTCTGCATCTTGCCTACCCAGACTTACATTATAGTTTCTTATTATGGTAGTTATATGTATGGTGCAGAACCTTATAGAATCTTATAGTATCTTATGGGAAATTATAGTATCTGAAGCTGAGTCAGGACCCGTGGTGTGCTTTTTTGGAATTGGGACCAATTCGACAGTGCTTGGTGCTTGCCTCAACACCTTTCAATCGAAAATCCCCCAAGGCCGCCTCAGAAAAAACAGTTGTGTTCTTCAGCTTGATTGATGGCTCGAAGACCTTTGGACGAAATCCGTCGAATCGATTTCGAGCCACCGGCTGCGGGCCAGACCACCGAAAAAAAAGTTAGGTGAATTAACCATGAGCACGGTTGGAGCGTTGGTCGAACAGAAAGGTCCAAGGAGGCAAGTGCAACAATGAGATGCTCTCGACGCAAAGACCGAAGCAGTTACTATCTACGCCTCAAATCCTTGATTGGAACAAGCCGAATGCCACATTCTGCTGGCACGAACGCGCAGTCATCCAGTGCCGCTCTACTTCTATGCCTGCCCATTCAAGAAAACCAGCGATGGCGACGACACAGTGAAGACCAAGATGCAGGCCATTAGTTCTTTCTTCATCACGTCTGTGGGTATGGGTTTAGCATCTTCTTGTTTGCTTTCCTGTGTTGGGAATCTTACGTCCTGCGGTCGTGTGACAGCACCCGTCTTAGATCACGCTTCAGCATTCTCTAGGCATGTCCAGACCTGCATGATGCATCAATGCAGGATGGGATGGAAGCCCGGCAAGTCACATCAAGAAGCATGGCAGCAGGACTCTAGAAACATATTGAGTCCAAAAGGCTGAGTAAAGCCTGAAACCTAAACCCTAAACCCTAACCCTGATCTGATGATCTGACATCATAATACAACAACCCGAAAGACACTTTGCTTCCCAGACCTAAACAAGAACCCAACGACTTCTCCGCTCCCTTAACACGACATCCTGCAGGGGTAATATAGGGCCCTCGTGAGCCAAACAGGCTGCCGGGATGACAATGGAGCCTCAGGAATGATACTGATAACATGTGTATATATATATACACACATATTATATGTACTATACCTTATGTACATATTATATGCACTATACATTATACATATACATATGTATATATATATATATATATATACAAATGTATGTTGCATATATATATATATATATGTATGCATGTATGTATGCTTATATATATATTACATATTATATGTATTATACATTCTATATATATACACACATACACACACACATATATATATATATATAATACCTATTCAGGCTTCGCGACGGCCTTGCCTCAGCCAGGACCACAAAGCAGGCCGTGAGCACCGCATGCCCTGGCCCTCGGGTAGCACTCGCAACACAAACGGGTTTAGGGCATAAGGTTTAGGGTTTAGGGATTATAGGGTTTATGGTTTAGGGTCAAAGGCTTTGGGTTTAAGGTTGGGTTTGGGGTTTAGGGATTCTGAGTTTTAGGGTTCAGGGTTTAAGATGATGGGTGGATCGCCGCAACTTGCTGGGAAAGTCACCCAACAGTTCCATGTCCACTTGAGGCCGCTGCTGATGCCGATCATGGCCACGCCGACACTGTAGCTAGCTAGGTTCAGCCTACTGGGGTACCACTATGACGGAGCAATACAGGGTTGCTGAATCCGGGTTGATGTATTCGGTCATGCTGCCAGAACGCAGGCGACTTCCATCCCCTCAGGGTTGAGATTTACGGTGCAACAAACCCAACCTGCCTATCAAACGAAAAAATTGAGTTGAGCCAGTCTGTCTGAGTCTGGCTGGCTTGCCCTGCTGAAGATGATTCAAAACCCGAGCTGGGGTTCGGCTGGTTCGTGGCAGGGAAGTGAAGAAGGCTTTGGACACTCGCACACATCTGCGCTTCCGTGAGTCTGACAACCACGCTCGAAGGCATCTACCCAAGACCCTGCTGCAGTATCTTTGTCTTTAAATGTCATGAAAGCAATGCACCTGCTGCAACCAAACAACAAGAGCACAGCTGTCAAGTGCAATGATCAGAACGCCAGCTTCCCAGTCCCAGCGACATTGCAACGCATGAGGCCAGGGAGGTTCGATATAAGCAAAGTAGCTTTATACCGCCCAAAGAAACGCCGCATCTGTTTTTTCTGCCGAGGACCTTGCAGTCTTGTGCACCTCAATGCCTCGCATGCTCGTCGGACTAAAGGACAGGGCCATACAGGGGCCTTAATAACTTAATAATTAGAATAGGGTTTCGGGCTCCTTTATGCTATCATTAGAAGGAGCCCTACGAAAAATATTGATAATAACTTACGGCTTCCAAAGTAGCCTTGCATAACAACCGGAGCCCTGCGTCGCCTCGCAAAGCAGCCGCGAAAACACCGTTTGCTTCCTTCTACATTCCAACAACTCCCATGGTTCTGCCTCTTGCATTGAGGAATCCGTCTGAATGAGGGGCAATAGGAGAATCCCAGACATAGGAATCATGTAGGGCCTGGGGCTTCGCGTTTAGGGTCTCTGTGATCAGCTCGCACTTACGGACAGCTCTCCAATCCACACGCACCTATGAAACTGTCAAACCTCCCTAAACCCTAAACCCTAAAGCCTAAACCCTACTAAACCTCCACTCCGCTCCAAGCCCGCCTACGAAGCCAACCCTAATCTCGTGTACAATATACCGTGAACTCCAAGCTAATTCCGACCTTGAGCCACCAAAACCTCAAAGCCGCAAACCCCTGAACCCTCTAAACCTTAGTCCCCTCAGACCCCGAGCCCTGCGATCTTGCGCTCTCGCTTCTGAGCTGTGCGTCTCCCCCGACGTCCGGAGAAGGGGCCGAGGCCTCTGCCAGTCTTTCAACAAGGGAAGGGCGAGGGTTTGGAGTTTAGGTTTCTACATGTACGTATGCATGTGTAGGGGGCTTTGAGGGTTTTCTGTGTATATAGTATTCCATGAAGGTTTATAAGGGGGTTTGCAGTATAGGGCCCTTAGCAGCCTTAGCAGTCGAAGAGTTGCAAGAGCTGGGTCTTATAGGCTAAGGCATCTGGGGGTATAAAGTCTACATAGGGCGTAGTAAAGCTGCGAAGGTCGAAGCTGGCGGTTGAGGGCTTATCGTGAGCTGCGGATTTGCTCTCAATCCTCGCGAACCCTCGACTGAGGCTAGGGGCGTATAGCCCCAAAACCCCTATAGGCCCTAAATCTTCAAGATTATGAAGCCCTATGAGCCCTAATACAAAACCCTGAAGTCTGTGGAGGTGGCAATTCAAGCATTCAAGGGCCTCCGGGGGTTGTCGGACCCTCCGCTCCATGGCCATCGCACTGTGGACCTTGCATCAGTGGGCAGCCCTTGAATGATTTAGGCTTCAGGGTTCAGGGGATCTGGGGACTTCCTGGGAGTTTCCGAAAATTCGGGGTACCTTATTTAGGGTTCCTTATAATAAGGATCCTACTATTTAGGGTACTATATGTATTAGGGCCCCCTATTTTCGGAATCCTGATCTTCCAAGCAGAAGTTGGCTTGAAATCAGCGACCACAAGAGCGAAACATGCCTCGGGATCTTGTTCGCGGCGACAGGTGGTGCTGTATGCAGGAGTCAGCTCTGTACAAGTGCAGCAACCATTCAAACGATGTGGTCGCGTGATTAAAGAGCACATGCATGGCCACATAGCCTTCCAGAGTGGAATTCCTCTCGGCCACGCTGATTCTGTCCCTGAAACTACTTAAAGAATCTTTAAAGCGGAAGCCAACATTCAAAATCGCGGGNAAGAGCACATGCATGGCCACATAGCCTTCCAGAGTGGAATTCCTCTCGGCCACGCTGATTCTGTCCCTGAAACTACTTAAAGAATCTTTAAAGCGGAAGCCAACATTCAAAATCGCGGGCACTCTGGCGCAAGCCAGGCTGTTGAAACCGTTTAGCTTTTGACATCACTTCGTGAGACCAGTCCCGTTTCATGTGAGTGAGAGATTTTGCAAAGCCTTGCCACCACGCCGACGGCCCGCCAAAACGTGCAGTGCATCTGACAATGATTCGACAAGCGTTTCCTCGTCGATGCTGCTTCAAAGCAAGTGATTACATCTAGTCGTGCGATGTTCGGCTCACCACGGCCCGAAGTTTTGTACCCGGGGCTTGGTGGCCTTCGTGGAGCTCTGCTTGGCCTGCTGACCCTTGGTCTTCAAGGCAGACTGAGCCGCAGCCAGTCGGGCAACTGGCACGCGAAAAGGCGAGCAGCTCACGTAATCCAGGCCGATGCGCTCGCAGATCTCGATGGAGGCAGGGTCGCCGCCGTGCTCACCACAGATGCCCATCTTCATGTGGGGCCTGGTGCTGCGACCGCGCTCCACTGCCATGGTGATCAGCTCGCCGACGCCGTCGGGATCAAGGGACACNTCGCCACTAGTGCCATCTCGGCTTCCGTGTGCCTTGGAAAGACTAAGACTCAAGCGAAAGACAAGCTAGTCTGTTGCACGTGAAGCCCAGATATTTCCAAGAATAATTCTCTTCAAAGGCCCAGAGGCGTGATGAACTCGTGCAGCGGAGGATCCAGCAAGCGCACTGTGACGGGCATTCCGTCCATAATCTTGAACAATTCCTAGGTTCCCCAGTAGCCCCTTAATAATAAGGGTACCCTGTTTCCTACTATTCGGTTTTAATAAGGGAACCCAAAAAGAAAAAGGGTGAAAGGGTACTACTGGGGAACCTAGATTCGGTGATGTCTTCTCGCTGCATGACCAAGAGCTTCTCCAGCGCCTGTCGCCGATCGCTCTCATCCGTGGCCAAGATCATCTGCCTCATGGCCACAATGCGCTGACCTTCGAAGAACATGTGCTCGGTCCTCACAAGACCGATGCCCTCCGCGCCGAACTCCTTGGCTTGTCGAGCATCCGCTGGNGTGGCCAAGATCATCTGCCTCATGGCCACAATGCGCTGACCTTCGAAGAACATGTGCTCGGTCCTCACAAGACCGATGCCCTCCGCGCCGAACTCCTTGGCTTGTCGAGCATCCGCTGGAGTCTCCGCGTTGGCTCGAACCTCAAGCATAAACACACACACACACACAAGCAGGTCTCTCGGAGGCTGTATGACTGACGCCATGATGGTGCATCTCCCTTTTAGCTGAGCTCGGTGCCTTCATGTCCCGGAACTCATCCGCCCACTCCATGATTGTCCCGAAGGATCCAGACAGCTGTGGAGGCACCGTGGGAACTTCGCCAACAATGACCTCTCCGGTGCTTCCATCGATGGTGAGGATCTGCCCCTCCGCAACCGTCACCGCACCCACAGTGAGCTTCGCTGCAGCGTAGTCCACGGTGATCGCGCCCGCACCCGCCACGCAAGGCCGGCCCATCCCGCGGGCGACCACCGCAGCATGGCTTGTCATGCCACCTGCAAGGATGCTCTTACGGTAATCAGGGGGTCTTCAGGTTTAGGGTTTAGGGTGTTTAGTCGGCCAGATCAAGTTGGCTAAGGACCTGCCTCGGGTGGTCAGGACTCCCTCTGCTGCATGCAAGCCGTGAATGTCGTCCGGACTGGTTTCGATGCGAACCAGGATGACCTTGTCGCCATCCTTGCACCGTCGCACCGCTTCGTCAGCAGAGAAGACCACCTGAACAGGCGAGGTCATGAACATCGGAATAAAGGGCTGGACTCACTGCATCGCGAAAGTTCGAATGATGATTCGTGAGAGTGATGGTCGTCATGGCAGAAGTTCAAATGTGAGCGTACTCAAGCAAAGCAACCCTGCCGCCAGCAGCACCGGGAGAGGCAGGAAGGCCCTTGGCGATCACATCCTTCTTGGCCTTTGGGTCCAGCGTGGGGTGAAGCAACTGATCCACCAAGTCAGGCTTCAAGCTCAGGATAGCTTGCGATTTGGAGATCAAGCCCTCCTGGGCCATGTCAACCGCAATCTTCAGCGCAGCTGGAGCCGTGCGCTTTCCGTTGCGCGTCTGCAGCATGTANAGGATAGCTTGCGATTTGGAGATCAAGCCCTCCTGGGCCATGTCAACCGCAATCTTCAGCGCAGCTGGAGCCGTGCGCTTTCCGTTGCGCGTCTGCAGCATGTAGAGCTTACCTTGTTGTATCGTGAACTCGATGTCCTGCATGTCCTGCTTCGATCTCAGAGACAAGCGAAAAAACTTAATGACTTTGTTATTTGGTTGCTTGGATTAAATTTTTAGTTTGCAGGGACGTCCTTGTAGTGGGTCTCCAGCTGGCTCCGCACCGACAGCAGCTCCTTGAAAATCTGCGGCATCACTTCTTCCAAGGAGGGCAGATCTGAGCCATGAGACTTGCGGGCTTTGATAGTCAGCTCTTGTGGTGTGCGGATTCCGGCAACCACATCTTCGCCCTGGGCATTCACCAAGAATTCACCGTAGAATTCGTTGGTTCCCGTGGAGGGGTCACGAGTGAAGGCCACGCCTGCTGAAGCACTCTGACTGCACGCTAATTATGCCCACTATCCATCTACTGAAGGTCCCATGCCATGGTACATACATCCGGACGTCTCAATGTTCGCCCGACAGCCCAGGTCGAACAGACAGCACCGTCATATACTAGCACTTCGTGCCTGTAGCGCAGTCGTTGCCCATGTTGCCAAACACCATGGCCTGGACGTTGACCGCGGTGCCCCACCACTCCGGGATGTCGTGCAGCTGCCTGGCGTTGCACCACCATTCTTGTCTCACGGTTCTCCGGGGCTCTTACCAGTCTAAGTGTGGTGGACAGCCCGACGGAAGCTCCGTGCCGGCTCTTTCGCTTATATGGGAACTGCAGATGCGCCGTCTGCAACACCCCCGACACCTCCGAACCATTCAATCCCGGCAAGGCCACACAACAATACTTGAAGCAAATCCTGTAGCAACAAGAATCCGGCTATCGATGAGGTGCCTGTACGTCTTGGCTCGCTGGTTCATCCAGGAGTTGAAGACCTTGCGGGCCCGCATGCTGCGTGGAAGGAGCGAGGACACCAGACTTATCAATGTGCTCTTCTACTTCCAAGCCCAGAAACAGCACCAATTGCACCCCACAGCTGGGCTTTCGGATCTTCGGGGAAGTCCTCGCCCAGCTCCAACTGCACCACAGCTTTGTACCTTATTTCTTGAGCTTTGGGCGTTTACATACCACCGCCGGGCTTANTTGCACCCCACAGCTGGGCTTTCGGATCTTCGGGGAAGTCCTCGCCCAGCTCCAACTGCACCACAGCTTTGTACCTTATTTCTTGAGCTTTGGGCGTTTACATACCACCGCCGGGCTTAGTGTCTGGCATTGGCGCCGCTTCCTGTTAAGGCTCAACCATCCGGCATGAAACGCAAAACCACCCTACGACATCGTCCAATGTCCCCCTATACCCACAACACACCCCTGTCACCCCCTATACCCCCTATCAGAAATTGCCCACCGCTACCCCCTCAATTCCCCTGCAATGTGCCGTTCAGATGCGATTTGACCAACTTCTCCAAGTCTTCAGCGAGCAGCTCGCAGTCCTCTACGGAATGCTTGCATTGTAAGCTGTGAAGGGTATTTCAAACCATCCGCCCGGGCGATACTAGATACCAAGTCATGCGCAACTTGCAAGTGTTTTCGGTTCCGTCTATATAAATCCCCGAAACACCTTAAAGACATTCCGTCCTGCTTCACACCGCGCTTCGCCTTGGCACGCTCCAAGTGCTTCTCAAAGTGGCTGATCTCGATGCCCAAGACCACGTCGGAGTACATCTGCACGAAGCGCCTGTAACCTCCAANTCCGTCCTGCTTCACACCGCGCTTCGCCTTGGCACGCTCCAAGTGCTTCTCAAAGTGGCTGATCTCGATGCCCAAGACCACGTCGGAGTACATCTGCACGAAGCGCCTGTAACCTCCAAGGCTCTTCACGAGCAGGGCACTTGCACATGCACAGCTTGCGCAGCTTGGAATTCGATAGCGGCTAGAGCAAAAGAGCAAACTCGGCACTGAACAAAAGCTCAGGAGCTGTCGAAGGCAAAGCGCCGGTCACCAGATTTCTTCGCCAGAGCTTCCACGGTCTGATCGTTCAGGCCCAGATTGAGCACGGTATCCATCATTCCTCACGAGAAGGCAGGGTGGTGCACACCAAACATCAGCACTTCTAACTGGACGCTATACCATGCAGCTTCCTCACATGCTGTGTTGCATGCAGACACGCTTACAAAGTGCCTGAGGATTTCCGGAGACCTGTCCTGGCATGGATGCGCGCGCACCAGAACGGACAGAGACCAGAAGTGGGTTGGTGGAGTCGCCAAAAACACGGCCGGTGCGCTTCTGGACCAAAGCCAGTGCCTCCTCGACCTTCACATGGCTAACGGTGCATGGGTTCTGCTTAGAGTGTGGGATGGAGAACTCGAATGCGAGAAGAACTTGCAGCAGGTGTGTGATTTAGCCTCCTATTCCCGCGGCGCCTGCTTGTTGAGCTCCTTGGGATAGTTGCAATCGTTCTGATAGAAGTGTGTACAGATCTCCGTCGTGAGCGTGAACCCGGGAGGCACCGGCAGCCCGATGGAAGCCATCTCCTCAAGTGCACGTCGAAGCAAGTACTTACACGCGATGTGAGAGTCACAGCCCTGGATTTAAATGGCACTGCCCAGAATCCGCAAGGTTGGCACCCTTGCCGCCTAGCAAGTTCTTCATCTCGGCTCGGCCGTCNGAAGCAAGTACTTACACGCGATGTGAGAGTCACAGCCCTGGATTTAAATGGCACTGCCCAGAATCCGCAAGGTTGGCACCCTTGCCGCCTAGCAAGTTCTTCATCTCGGCTCGGCCGTCGGCCTGCAAAGAATCATGGACTCATGAGGTTTACTGTCGAAGCTGGTAGGCACCCACGAGAGCAGCCAAGCACGCCACGGCTCCTGGCCATCACCGAAGTTGTAAACCCACGTGGCCATGTGTGCTGGAGATATGCCGCAATCCTGATCGCTCAGATGCTTTGAACCTCAAATGCTGCATGGCATCGCACACGCGGCTTGTTGGTGTTCTAGCACGGTATACTGGATTCTCAGAAATTTTGTATGGGTTACGTCCGGTTATGTATCCCCAAACACAAAAGGGTATTCGGAACTACGCCGATGCAAACCCCGCGCCATTGGACGCTGCTGCGACCCTATTGAAGTTAAAGGCTCCACAGCCCACGCCAAGGCCTTCGAGAGATATGAGAGATGCAACCCCGAGAACGACATGGTCAATCTTTGCAGATGGCACGTTCACGCCCCGAAACCACCGGCCCCGGACGGCACACCCCGCAGGTCTGCGCAGTCTCAGGGGATCCGACTGACGCCGAAGCAGCAACATCGCTAGGCGCTGCTGTTGCGCCTTGAGTCCATCCCCAGGTTATTAAACTGGGCTCTTTTCTCTCGGAAGTGCGCTTCTTGTTGCTTGGGCGGGGACCTCGCGCTAAACCCTAAATTCCATCTTCGGGAGGTTTGGGACGTTCGGCGGCCATGGCTGACTTGCGGCCTAGACTGCACATAGATAGACATAGTCTCATATAGCCTATGAGCATTATAGGCTCCCTGGGTTCTGGGGGATGCAGTATGCAAAAAAGGCACCGTATCTCACGAGCCTTAACCAGAGGAGGCTTCAACTGATAGAGTTAGCTGTAAGTTCAAACCCCACAAAACCTGTAACCTGGCCCATCAAACAATAGATGTACCTACAAAATGAGCCTACCCAGAGGCCCCAAAGTAGTTCCTTTTGGGGGTGGCCTTATAGAATTCTAAATACGAACCCCCAAAAGGAACTACTTTGGGGCCTCTGGGTAAACCCAACTAAGGTCCTAACACCCCTGCAAGGCCCAAAAGCCCCTTGAAACAAACAGTTGAGACTTGAGACCCCACACTCCTGATCCACTAAACCTAAGGAGCCCGACTCAAAGAATCAGGGGCGCAGCAAGAAAGGTTAGATAGGTATTCTAGGCAATTCTAGGGTCATAAACTAGATACAACTCTCTCTGTCTCTATATATATATATATATTAAATATATATGTACACATATATATATATATACACATATACATACATGTATATATATATATATATATATATATATATACATAGCTACCTTACTTATCAGCCTGCTTGTATACGAGGTCTCACGATCCTTTACGTATACCGGCCGAGATGCCGCGGCGCAGGCCTTCACAGAGGAGTTCACGGCAGCAGAATCCTCCTCGAGGAGCCCCACCTTCTCCAACTCCTCACAGAGCTTCGCGTTCGTCGTGGAGTCTCTAGGCGTTCTTGGCTTAATGTAGGAGTCTGATTAAGAAAGCTTGGGCCTTTATTAGGGTTTCTTACATGAATCCTACTTGGTTATAGGCCCAGGGTTTCTTAATCAGGTTTAGGATGGTGTAGGGTTCAAGGTTTAGCGTGCTTAGTTCTTTGTCTGGGAGTCTGTTTCTGGGTTTCTCTGAGTCAAAGCATTCAACTGCAGACCCTCGGAGGACGCAGAGAAGGGCTGAAGAGCCAGGCCTGCCGAACCTTCGGCTTCTGAAGCACTCCGCCGTGCTACACATATTTTAAGCTCTATATATATATATGGATATATATTATATATATATATATATATTGATTGACTCTGTTACTACTGAATTATTTCAGGCGCTGCTATTTTCACCGTTTAATCATCGCTTAATCATTGTTATTCTTCCGAAAATATCAGCGTTATTCTGTTGTTGCTGCTTTCATTCTGAAAGTTATTACTATTCCACTGCCAGCGGGGTTAGTGTTATTACACGTTCAGTCTGAAACTTACACTACTCTTGTGATGATGTTGTGCTACATGAATCCTGAGTCCTGTAAACCTACCCATAGGCCCCAAAGTAGATCCTTTTTGGGGTTCATATTTAGAATAAGGTAATCCCAAAACGGAACTACTTTGGGGCCTATGGGTAAAGACTCGAAACAAAACACCCCTAGCCAAAAAGTGGAGGTGGTAATCCGGGCTTGGACACGTGTTTTATGGTTGTAGATGCTAGCTGTTCTTCTCATGCTTTGCAGCAATCCTGAGCTGCAGCAAAATGAAGGGCTCCTGCATCGGAGAAAGTCTCACAAGCATCCCGTACAAATTGAGCAGCCTCAAAAGCTATTGTTGGAGTTTAATACCTAAACCCTGCAGCCTGAACCCTGCAACCTGAACTCTGCAACCTAAATCGCCGCAATCCTACACCCAGACCAGATATCTTAGCCCCATTAAACTGTGAAATTCGTGCAGACCCTAACTTAGCAAGCAAACTCTGAATGATGAAAAGGGCTTACATTGGGGATCCTTATGAGTGCACAAAAGGGCTCCTGCACAGTGTTGGTGCATCCTAGCCCCTACAGGCCCTGAACACCGTGTGCCCCAACCCCTCAAACCCTGAATATGGTATGTCCTAAACTCTGAATACCATCTATCCTGAGCGTTCCTGAGCCCCAAAAACAGGACAGCATATGTCCTTCCCCCTTTAACTCTGAAGCTCCCAAAGAAAAAAAGACCTTATAATCGTTAGGATAGGGTTTGGGTACAATAATTTGGTAGGAACTGTTAGCCATCATATGTAACCAGGGTCTCTCTCTCTCTCGCTATCCTCCCTCCCTCTCTCTATCTCTTCGTCTATCTATCTTTATGTAATTGTGTGTGGAAACGATAAGGCAATACTCGCAATTCCTCAGACCCTGCACTACACTCGCCTGCAAGAGCGCCAAGCACTGCTCCCACTGCCCTGCTCGCTCACAGGCCTTGAGAAGGGTTTCAACTTGAGGCGTTACGGGGTTTGGGGTTTGGATTTCGGGGGGTTTGGAGGGCTTGTTTGGGGGTTTGGGGTTTGGGGTTTGGATTTCGGGGGGTTTGGAGGGTTTGTTTGGGGGTTTGGGGTTTGGGGTAGTGTTCGGGGGCCGCTTTCGTGCCTCAAGGCGCGCGGTTTGACATAGCGACCCTGGAAGCACAGCCGTCAACCTCCGTCCCTCTCTGAGAGAGAGGTGTATGTGTGTGCATATAAGCATATATATATATATATATATACAATATGGTTAGACCTGACTAGACGCGACTGGATCTGACTTGATTTGCAAAACGACTTATAGTATGGCAAGCCACTAGTAGTAACGGCGCTTCTGCCCGGTGCAGGTGACACGCGTCTTCTGGGACGAGCTCCGGACTCAGTAAGGATGCAGCTAACAGGAAGTCAACCCGTAGGTTGAAGCTTTTTTCGGTGCGAATATCGCCATGCTGCTCCGCATTCTAGACCGTCTAGCCCTCTGTAGTTGCTGGCCCAAGAGCACTCACCGCTGCGCTGAAGGTGACCACAGTCCTTGAAACAAATGCTAGAGTGCTAGAGGAATTGAGGTTTAGGCTGCACCCGTGCACTACGAAAGCTATCATTCTGCCTCTGGCCGGACTTCTTCCCAGAGCACAGGTCCCTGGTAAGACTACGACCAAAAGCAAACCTGAGCCTTTTAGACCCTGGCAAGAGTCCGCACAACCCCCCGCGGAATCCTCAACCTAACCCCGAACTGCCCGTCACAAAGGCAACACCCAGCGGCGGAGATATTGATTCAGGCAGCTGCGACAGCAGCTGGAGCGGCGCCTTTATCACTACAGACACCAACCACATTATTGAGGACTTTCTGTACGTACTATGTAAACCCTGCAGGCAGTTCTTCGTCTGGGACCGCAGCCAGCAACCGCCACAAAGGCTGAAGTACAAGGCTTATAAGCTTTTAGGCCCGATCTAAGGGTTCAGGATTTGAAGATCTGGGGGCTTATAGATTTTAGGTTTTCGGGGTTTAGGTTTCCAGGCGACCCTCAACGCAAAGGGGATTCTTTTGCGCCTGGCATAGTCTAATATTAAACAGGTCTGATAACGAAACCAGAACGAAACCATGTATATCCCAGAAGCCTACCCTGAAAACCGCCTTATTCGTAAAGGATCCTTTCACTGAACCTTGTGAACATTATGGCCCCTTTTTGCTGAGCACTATCATTATAGCCCGGGTCCCTCCAACCCTACCTTAGTTGCTGAGTTCATAAGCCCCAAAACGTGTACACTTTTAGTTTTATAGTGGGTAATAGTATCCCAAAAAGTGTAAAGTGTATCCACTCACTACCACGACACTACTACGACTACTACTACTACTGCTACTACTACTACTACTACTACTACTACTACTACTACTACTACTACTACTACTACTGCTTTTGCTACACTCAGCTACTAAGCTAACTCTTAAGCCAAAGCCCCCGAAAGCCCGAAACCCTGACCCTTCAGCCGCAGACCTGAAACCGTGCACCCTAAGCCCTAGCTTAAACCCTACCTGGACCCCAAGTAGCCTACCTTTTTAGGGTTCCCCAATATGATTTCTTTGTATAAGTCCTTAAAAAAGGTAGGGTTTTTGGGGTTAAGGTATAGATTAAACTTCCCAACCTGCCACTCGGAGGCATTCGCGCAAGCGGTGATGGTGGCCTTGGTGCTGCGAGGGTTTCAGGATTAGCGCTCCCGTTACATTTTGTGTGGCCCCGTATAGGGTTCGCGGTTTACGGTCAAGAAGCTGGCACGAAATACATGGCCACTGATCATACCATAATCATAAAGCATCAGCCCCATTCCAAAGCCCTCAACCCACAAGCTGTCGACATACCTGGTTCTAGGGCCTGCGCCGGATCACGGTTGGACAGGTAAAGAGTGTTAGGGTGTCTAGATTTTAGGGTGTCTGAACCCCTAAGCATATCTTGATGACTCTTGTAGTCGAATGCGGCCGTTCTTAAGAATACCTGTCTAAATCTCGATTGAAATAGGCTTCCTTTCTGTTAAGGAGCTGCTTACACAAGGCGAGCCTTGCAGAACCTCCAGACTGCAACGTCCATCCCTGAAGGCTTCCTACGCAATGGTCGCAGGGCGGCAACGATCCTTCAGTTTTCTACAGACTCCATGCAGCATGTGGCGGTTGTCACATACTTTCATTCCTTGAATCCCTTAGTTCTTGCCTTCCCAAGAGCCATGGTGGAGATGTGTCGCCTCGAACTTCAATTGCGGCCCACATCACAAGTCTGTCGCAAAGAGAAGGGCTGCAACCGTCGCTATGTTCAGCGCCCGCAGTTGCTAGACAGTTTGAGTGAAGGTACGTCTGCATTTGCTGTCATGTTCCTTTGCTCTATGTAATGCCTCTTCATATATGGGTAGTTGTCAAAATTACGGTGCCTTTTTGGGTGCCTATTATAATACGGCACCTATTATTTAGGGTTCCCAAAAAGGGGCCATAATTTTGACAACCACTCATATGGAAACTCGAGAAACGGCTGTCCTCTAAACCCTAAGCGTGCAGACCCACAGCCCGAAACCCTCTAAACCCTAAAGCCCCAAACCCTGAAACCCATGAAATGTAGGGGCCTTAATAATTAGAATAGGGTTTGGGGGTATATTATACTATAATTATAAGAAGGAACCCAAAGAGACCCTATTCTAATTATTAAGGCCCCTACATAACCCTAAAGCCGACTGAACACCGCCATCCACGTGGCATTGACGGCGATGATCTCCGGCGGGCAGGTCGGCAAGATCTGCAAAGCCTCATCGAGATTTTAGGGGGTTTAGGGTTTAGGGTATTTCCCTGAAGCCTAAATTAACCGCAATGCAAAGTCCTTGGAGCATAGGTTTCGGGTGTCAGGCTTCTCTGTTTGCGGCGCTGAGGCTTTGAGGAGTTTTCATGTTGCAAGGCAAAGATATCTGCTAGATGGACATTCCCAATCAAAAGCCCAACATGTGCGAGAATGTTCCCAATGTCCTGCACTCTACCCAGAGGCCCCAAAGTAGTTCCTTTTTGGGGTTCATATTTAGAATTCTATAAGGTAATCCCAAAAAGGAGCTACTTTGGGGCCTATGGGTAAGGCACAAGCCCGATATTCTTGCGGTTCCTAGCTCTCCTCCACTAACGGCATAATTAGACCCCAAGCCCTCATCCTACCTTTGGTTAGTAGGGAATGGAAGAATGGTAGTAATAGTCGTTATAATTCTACCCCATTCCTCCATTCCCTACTAACCAAAGGTAAGTCATCCCAAAACCAGACCGTAAACCCAAACCCTCAAACAACTCCAACCTGTAAACCCCGAGAGATGCCAGCGAAATAGGCTTCCAGGCCTCACGCCATCGCCTGCCTGCAGCCAGTGCTGACAGTGCTGCGCACAGTGCCACAGAGTTCGGTTCCACACCTGTTTAACACAATTGAAAAAGGGATTCTAGATCTAGCGGATGTTGTAAGCGTGGTAGAGAGTTTGTAAGGGGTTGGAGGGCTTTGGAATACGGCTTTTGCGGCTTAAATTTTGGAGTTGTGAGATCAAGGATTCGGCCTTCGGGCTGTGGGATTTAAGGCTCTGGGGTGCGGGTTCGGGGTTGGAGGTTCGCTGATGGGGCTTAGGATTTAGACCCTGCACCCTAAGCCCCTGATCTGTAAACCTTTGTTTTTGCTTTTGGGGAGGCTATAGGATGCTACAGTTGTCGGGTCCATCGGCGGAGGATGTCTCGACAGATCCTTCTGCAAAATTCCGCTAATTCCTCTGCCTGGGTGTCCGAAAGACGGGACCAGTGCAGGTTGTGATGGGATACGGGTGATTGCTGATGACATTAACAATAGTATGAAGAACCATATGCATCATATACTATGACTATATATAATGCTACTTTCGATAATCATATTACTAATGCTGGTAATACCCCGAGCTCTGAATTTGGGTTTCCCGAGAACCGCAAAGAGGAAACGGGCAAAGCTGCGAGTTCATTCAGGGCTTAGGAACCCTGTGCACAAGCCTGTAAATTGCCCTCATCCCCAAGACAAACTTCTTTCGCGCCTGCATGCTGCATGTTGCGGAAAACGTCGAGTGCCACCTGCGCTGACCGGGGGTTGCGTGCAATCTTGGGCTGCAGCGAGTCAAAGAGCAACCACCCTTCACCCTGAACCCTAGATAAACCCCTAAGCCCAAATTAAGCCCAGTGTCGATCGACTGCCAGCCAACCTGACCCTAGAAGTATGAAGCCCTCACAGAACGCGAAAGAACCCATCTACAACCTGCAAGTAGCTGGCCTTGCGGGTTGAAATGGTCTAACCTGGCAACCTGAGGCGCCTCCCAGACAGTCTCAGTCTGGACCATCGAGGGTCCCCTTTATTTACAGCACCCACAAGGGTCTTTAAAGGGGAGGGGGCGGTTCTTGCAAGAGCCCTTGTTATGAACCCAATTTTTATGTCGACGGCAGACCAAAGAATGGCCGTACCTTATCCTTGCGGGATCCGAACAATAAGAAGACTCCTCGACTCTCGGTAGTCGTTGCCATGATAGCGGGATTCTGAACCCTACAGGCCCACATTGCTACGGTTCCTTCTTGTGCCTAACTTGTATCCGAAGCCAACGATGAGCAGCCACTCATGAAATGCGTGCGCGGACTTGTGGAGAGGATGTTGGAATCTTTATTATGGAAATGGAGGGCTTCCGGTGCAGCCGTGAGAGTCATGATGAGGATCACAATGGGGCTCGTTATGGCCGTTGAGCATGCGAGAACGGAGCAGCTTCCGGGAGCCCGTGCTGCGGAGGTGGAGCAGATGATCTCCATGATGTCGCGGCTCTTGCAGCACCTGCTTGACTATGTGGTTTGGCGACCTCGAAATGAATTGAAGTAGGGATGGTGAGGCCAATATTTCGATCCTGATCCGATTTGCTGGCAGCTCGATGTTTGATGACGATGATTGTCAAGCTCTGCCTTCCCAGGTGTTGGCGACCTCGCTGCCTAAAGCGAAAGATGTGATGCCGCTGGTGGTCGGTCTCTGACGACGACAATGACCAAACCCTCGGAGCTGCGATAGCGTGATGACGTGCATGTCCGTAGAGCCAAAGGGCACCAGGCCGTCATGCGGACATCTGCGGCACCTGGCTTGGTGGTTGCCACGATGATGGGGCTTTGAGACAGGGTGGCCGTACTGGCGATGATGTTTGAACTTCGGCTGTCGGACGAAGTGCAGAGATGGAGGGGCCATGGTGCGGCCATGATGTTCTGATTTCGGCGCCGGAGGTCCGGTTTCGGCGCCGGTGATCATCATCGACTTGGTTCAGCTTTAAGGCTTTGATGTGTTGTCAGATATTTTAGCAAAACTGCCACTGTTGTAGCACCCCAAGCATCTCAGAGAAGCCTCAAATACCCTGGCTCAGAGCCACGCCTCCCATGCATGTGCTCGCTCGCAGGAACGCATCAAGGCGCTGTAGACCACCACATCTGCATCAGGTGGCTGAGGTCTCAAGTTTCAGGCTAACACGAACCAGGACCCTCCTTGTACCCTCAAATAGGGGTAAAGGGTCCCAAATAGTGGGTACTTAGGGGTCTCAGGAAGGAATTGAATGTCTGAGGTCAGGGTCAACCCTATACCCTATACACCCTAAACCCTAAACCCTTGAATGTCTGAGGTCAGGGTCAGGTCTTCTGGTCTGACTCTGAACGGCTCGAAGCTCCGGGGGGTCTTGCTGACTTTCCCAAAAACTATATGGAATGTTGATACATCAACCCCGAACTTCAAGCCCAAACCCCGAAACCCCTAAAGGCAGACAGCAAGTATATGAGTATATGGGCCCATATGGGGCTCCGCTAATTCTGTGGGATGCCTTCTTCTCTTGAAAGATCCTTCCTTTTTTCTACGAGCACACCAAGATCGCGCCGGCCCTGACTCAAAAATTCAGAGCAACGCACAAAGCGAAGCCAACGCCGTGGGCCCTTCCCACGCTCAATGCCAAGCAGACATCCTGTTGACCGGAAGCCTACAACACGGTAGGATGGCACCGTAACTATATTGGCATAACCCTCAACATGAGAGGTACTTGTTGCCCTTACCCAGAAACCCAAACACAAACCTACAGGGTATTCCAGGCACGGCGTCACGTCTGCTGCCCTACCGGCGGAGAAGGCCTTGGACTTCTTCAAGTCAGACTCAGCTAACCGCAGCTAAACCCGTGTGACAGCATACATGCCACCAGTCCTAGTCAACTAATCACTACAACACCTCTGTCCCTGTATGTATTTATATATATATACACACACACACACTTGTACACATATCACAATACATGTATATAGATATGCGGAAAGAAGAAGACAAACCATCATGGCCGCACTTTGATGTTCGGAAGATACTGTTTAACACGTTACAAGCCCCGAACCCTCGCCGATGCCGCAAGAACTGGCCTGCCAGAGCTTCTCGACCTGCACAGCAGGGGACTGGCTCTAAGCGGAGATCTCCCTAGCACTGGAAATCTGAAATCTCAATCCCAAACCTCTCAATCCTATTTGGGAGTTTCTGAAAATAGGGGACCCAAATATAGCACCCTAGATGATAGGATCCTTATTATAAGGACCCCAAAATAAGGTACCCCTAATTTTCGGAAACTCGCATTTAGGGTTTAGGGCCAAAGCTGTTCAAAGCTAGAGGTCCCTGAACAGTTTGACTTCGAATGACCTCCCCGAAGACGTGCGGTGCCTTGGAGTAGTGCCAGGGAGCTCTGCCATGCCACATCTAGCCTTAACTGGCCATTAGCAGCAAAAGGCTTCGGTACTCAACGCACATCACAATGTAGATCCCTGATGAATGTACCAGTTCAACAGAGGCAACTACCAAATACCTCGCATTCACCAGACGGCCCCCCGAAAAATGCACATTACTATTGCGCAGGGTCTGGTTGTTTGGGGGGGGGGGGTTTACTAATCAGGAGACCACATTAATGTGTCCTAAATCCAAAAAGCCCCTAACCAGGACCCTCCTTGTACCCTCAAATAGGGGTAAAGGGTCCCAAATAGTCGGTACTTAGGGTCTAATGGAGGGTAGATGGAGGGTCTAGGAATGTTTGTTTCGCAGTGGAGCCCTGAGGGATGCGAAGGGCTCTAAGACGCTCTTGATTTTAGCCCAGGCCACGCTGAAGTCAGTAGAACACGTGTAAGTTGCTTGTAGAACACTCTTCTGCGGGCCTTACCCGTAGGCCCCAAAGTAGTTCCTTTTTGGGATTACCTTATAGAATTCTAAATATGAACCCCAAAAAGGATCTACTAGGGGCCTATGTTATGGGCGTAATCAGTCTTCAGGGTGTACAGCTTCATATAATCGCTACGAGGGACTGATATTGCCAGTACTTCGAACCACTATATTGAAACCCTAAACCTTATAATTATTAGCCCTAAACCATAAACCCTAAACCTCTTTGAAAGCCGTCAAACTTCCATCTTATGAACAACTTCTCTAAACATTTCACATGCGAGGCCAGTCAACGCCACTACGATGTTGGCGAGACTGAAGCGATCGGGCTGCAAGCCTCAGGGCGATCGCGAAAGCCATAGATGATGTAGGGGCATTCATCATTTCAAACGAGTTTCATTTGGGCTACATTATATAGCCCCTAGAAAGGCTTTTGCTAGGGCTTTGTGTCGGATGCATGCAAGGTTTTGTAGGGTTTGTGCTGGAGCTCATGCGACAGTCGGTGAGAATCCAAAGTACGCTTTGCCCATAAACATTGGGGGAAGTGGACCCGCTACCTGTTCGGCTGATGCCGGATCCTATGACTTCGATCTTGAATGTCTGGTCTGAAATTACCATATGCGTGTGTGAATGAATGAAAAGTTGTGTGTGTGTATATATATATGCATATACCATATAAATACATATGTCCATACCAATATTGTCTTCACGATCGCAGATTTTGGCCGTTCCGCATTCGGTCCGCCAGGGGGCTGTGCAGGTGCAGATCGTCGAATAAGCTGAGCGCCAAAGTCCAGAACCTGTGCAAAATCCAAATCAAGATTGTCCAATTCGCAAGGAATATGGGAGTTTCCGAAAATAGGGGGCCCTAATATAATACCCTACATAGTAGGATCTTTAATATAAGGACCCTGCTTGTGGAGTACATCCCTGCCACGAACAACGGGAGCAGAGCACTTATCTCGTTACCATGTACTGGTATATGCCCTGATGTACCCGAATCTGCCGTCAGGTGGTCGTGTCCTGCTCTGCAGGAATACACTCCTCTCACGATTGGAATGCTGTAAGTGCCACATATACATGTATACATGTATGTACGCAATTACGTATGTAGGTCTGCATGTATGCTGCATGTATGCATGCAGGCATGCATGTACGTATGTATGTATGTACGTATGTATGTATGTATACATGTCCGTATGTGCAAGTTACACAAATGCATAAGTCTGCACATGCACAAGGAAGCTCATACGGACTCAAGAAGACCATACAGTCTACCGTCATGTGTGCGCTGGTACACGCCGCTCAATATTCCTGTTACCTACATGTTGGACTTCACATTCGGGCAGCTGTAGGGTAGTGCATGTTGATGTGTGGTTCTAAAGCGCAAAAACTACAGAATTACCGTCGGCCTTGTGACCTGTTTAGTTTAGGGCATGCTATGTAATGCTTACTGAGGCAATACTGTCCCTGAAATCTGTCCCGTCTACCTCAAGCTTCTGCGGTGTCCCCCCAAAGATAATACACAGTGTTCAAGAGAAAGTGCGTTCAAACGTGGTCCCCAACCCGGCATAGGCCTAGATTACATCGAAGTCGTGATTTCTGTCGGAACCCCAAACCCTAAACCCGAAACCCTAATTAAACCCTACCCTGAGCCCCGGTTTCTGAGAAACGAGCACGAATAATGCGCAGGACAATGGCTTTTCTCCCGCCGCGCCGACGACATGATTGAGAAGCACGCAGGGCACAGAAGAGGGTCGGCATAAGGCTTGGAGAACCCAAGACAGCCTATAGACTTCGACACTAAAGCTACCTCAACTGTGTATTCAACGACTTCCATTTAGGGTTTGTATAAAACTTACAACCTCACGGATCTTCTGCCAACGTCTTCGTCCTTCGCAAAAAGGGTGGCTCGACATCTTTGGAATGTGCCGCATGAGGGACGGGTATAGCTCACGGCTCTTAAAAGGTGTCCGTCCGCCGACCCTGGCGGCGTGCTGGATGGGCTGGAGGTACCCCAAATCCCGCGCACGGGGGAGCGCAGGGGGGGGTGGGTAGGCAGCACTGTTTTTCCTGCACGAAGTGCCGTTGGACGTGCTGGGGGCGAATTGCGCCGTTTGCACTTCCCGACCCTTTTTACCCNCCCCTACCCCCCCTACTAGCATTCTTACTCTACAACTACTACTCCACGATACTCGTCGTAGAGTAGCAGCGGGTCAGCCTAGACCCCCAAATAAACTCTCTCGTCAACCGCATCGCCCTTTCCTCTGACTCATACGGGGTCGGCGGCTTGAGCCGGAGGCTCTTAAATTTTGCTGAGATCTGGAGTTTCGATCGCCGGCTCCGGAATGTGGCTTTCTTCATTCATCCCCGCATATGTGCCATCGATGCGCAAGGGCACGCTGCTACTACAACACCCTGGCACACTACGGTTTGTAGGAGCTTGCAACTCTGGGTGAACCAAGGTTCGGACAGGTTTCTTTTAGGATTTTGGGATATCAAGGTTCAGAGTATCAGGTTCAGGGTTTTTTGGTATAGACTTTCGGTGTTAGGATGTGTTAGGGCTTGAGGCCTATATGTTTTAAGATGCAGACGGGAAAGGCTTCACCATGTGCATGCCTGACCAAAAATTGCACATTACCTTGATCCTTAGATCTCAAACCCTCTGCCAGGGACGCTGAGTTAAAAATTTAATCCGAAGCCATGAACTTTGCAGGCGGTTCACTCACTCCTGTTCCTTATTCCGCAGTGGTACTGAAAGGATCCTAGGGCTCAGTAATAAAGTTTCTACTTGTAACCCGAATTATGGTATAACTATTAAGTCTTATGATCCTTCAAGTAGTCAAAGAGACACGAGAGTATCGGTCAAGGGTACCGTAGCTTTGCTAGGTCGAGTTTGTTGCTTCGGAGAAAAGGACCGGACCGTTATAGTGAACTCTGGAAGCAATGCAACCCTAAATACTCGTGTTCAGCATCCGAACCGTACATATGTGAACATCTAATACCCTTCAGACCCACGCGAAACGACATAAACAATCCCACAAACCCCAACACAGCCCATATACGGAGAGATCTAGGACGTCCTCGTCGGGATTTCATGCAGCTCGAAGCGCCACGCGGAGGATTCCTTGCATCTCGGAGCAGATACTGCGGCCGCGCTCCTGCTCCCAGCGGCTGTACAGCAGAAGCGGAAAGCTTTGGGGTTTAGGGTTTGGAGGTGAGGGATTACCCATAGGCCCCAAAGTAGTTCCTTTTTGGGGTTCATATTTAGAATTCTATAAGGTAATCCCAAAAAGGAACTACTTTGGGGCCTATGGGCAAGGAGTTTGTTGATAAGTGCTGGTATGCTGCAGTTGCTAAAACATCGAGAAATGAGCTTTCAACTGATTGGTAGTTACTGTAGCGTTGAGGTTCTCCAGCTGTAGGCTTCAAAGATGAAGTGGCTAAGTTGTAAGCCTGTATGTGTTAGTGCTTGAAAGCTTACGATGCATCTCTAGGGGTTTGCCGGTTTGCCTTTGAGTTGAGGGTTCTGTTTACATGATGCACATATGTATCTGGGTTCTTGTTTACCTCGTGTGTCTTAGTCTGCTTCCTTGGATCAGCGGCTCGGACGCTCTATCCCTTGACTTGATTTGAAGAAGAATCGCCAATCTGCACACCAGAATCAGAAAAAAACGTGTCCCTGCACCGTGTGGACCGAAAAACTGATTGCTTGAGGGCCCTCAGGAAGCATTGAGACAGTCGCTGGGTCGCGAACCGTGAAACCTTGCCCAACACTTGCACCTACATATCTTGCAGCCCGAATCCTTCAACATCTCTACCCTAACATCCCTCAGCCTCAAAAAGCCCGAAAGCCCAAACAGCTCTGAAACTAAAACAACATCCTGAAACTCCTCAAGCCCTAATTGATGTTACAATGATCTCTCAAACCCACAAGCATCTCCTCCAAGATTCGAAGAGCGGGTCGAGCAGCTGGCTCCTTACGCACTGTCCAAAAGAACTATTCTGAATGGCTGGGTGCCCAAAATCGACAGCAAAAATGCTAAAGCCCTAAACCCCAAGCTCTAAACTCAACCCGGCAAAAAAAAATCCCCGAACCCGAACCCCCCCAGCACATAATGTTTCTTTCGGTTTAAAGGCTGAGGAAGTTTGGGCAGTGGAAGAGCGAAGGTTCTGAGACAGCCAACAGCTTTGGGACAGAGCTGGGACTTCCAGAAACTAAAGGTCCCGAACACTTTGCAGTAGGATCCCAGAACCTGGGCTTTTAGGCAACCAGGGAGAAAAAAAGTCTAAACTTTTATTTCATAATGGTTCCTTTAGGAAAGATATTAAAGTATGGTATTCCAAAGCCCAGGCCCAGAAAACAGACAAGGGTCCTGAGCCCTGAAGAACAAACAGAAACAATTGTAAGAAACATCGGTTAGAGGGCCTCCTCATAACAAGCTTCCAAGACGCTTCCCAAGAACAACCCTACAACTGGTAAAGGGCCCGCGTTTCGGAAACCACCCTAACTGAGGCCCCCCTGAAACGTAAAATCTAAATCACGTACCTCAACTAAGGCTCGGCTGTGGCGGAGTGGGCGGCCACGCTCATCTTCTGGACAAGCAGGTCCCACGCCTTGCTGCGCACCAGTCGGGAAGGAAACGCAAAAACTTCACGCGAAATCACAGCCCCCGAGTCCCACCGGGCATCGAAGCGGCGAAAGTTGAATTTCTGAACATGAACGATAGCCCTGCAATCCGGTCATGAATCCTGAGCCTCCATGGAGGGGAAAGGCGGAATGATGCTTTTCTTTGTGGGCGGAGCTACCGCAGGGATCTTGCTATGGAGAGTCCATAGTGTTATACCGCTTTTGCCTAAGTCCCAAAATGTCCTCGAACCCAAATCCTAAACCCTAGCCCTAAGCCTGAACGTAACCCCAAATCCTAAATCCCAGACCCGCCCCCCAGCAGCGGAGACCTCCTTCACCTCTGACGCTTTCTCCTAGCATGCTTCAGGAAGGTCTGAATCTGAAAACGGAG
Organism: Symbiodinium sp. clade A Y106; assembly: GCA_003297005.1. Taxonomy (NCBI): domain Eukaryota; class Dinophyceae; order Suessiales; family Symbiodiniaceae; genus Symbiodinium; species Symbiodinium sp. clade A. The sequence continues at coordinate 46,832 of BGNK01002822.1, forward strand.
AAATTTGGACCTTTAGATTTATAGGACTTGTCGAGAAAATACTCAGAGCTCGCTGCATTACGGCTTTCATTCTGCTGTAGGTTTGGGAAAGACGTACGAAGGAAGGACCCATGACAGGGGCTGAACGCACAGGAAAGCATCGAGCCCCGTAACAGAAGGCCTGAATCTTCATCAGTGGCATTCCTCAGGATTGCCAGATAAACATCCATGCTATGACCACCCGAACAAACCCAGTCGAGCCGCCAGCACAGTGCACTGATGAGTTCCACAAATCCGCAAACCCAGCCCTAAACGCTCAACCCCCAAACGCTCAACCCTTTAAGCCCTAAACGCTAAACCCGATGTATACCTTGGAAAGAGGGGAATCCTGAGAATAGGGCTTTCGGTGTATATGTTCGCGGGTTAGCATTGCTACACACTATTCAGACCTGTGCTATGACCAATAAAGCAGACAGATGGCTCCTCAAGGAGCTTTGCCTGAGGGTTCTCTTTGTTCTCGTCCACATGCGGTACGGTGCGCTGTGGAAGCAGCTCGTAGAAGTTGAAGTAGATCAAAGCCTCATTTTGGTGTTCTGGTCCAGGAGTTTGGGCCATATAACTCCATAGGCCCATAGAGTCCTGAGACCAGAAATCTTGTTCGTCTCGGGTTCTGGTAGCAAAGAAGCTGACCCTGTACCCTGCATGATTCAGGGCTTTTGCTATCCTGCTTACTGTCCTGGCTCAAGACTACCGCGGCTTAAAGCTTCTACAAGCCACGAGCACCATAAACTCGCGACGGATCCCCCCACCCCCTCCTGACTGCCCCCACCCACACACACACACAAACACACATACACACACACACACAAAAGAAAAAAAGGAGAAAAAGAACGACACGCGCAAGCACTTCCAAAGCAGACCGAGCCCTCCGCCCCTGACCTAACAGGCCCATGGATGGACAGGTAAATGGGTACCTGTAGAAGGTCTTGGCGGCGATGAGGATAAGGATCATGGCATGCTTTTCTTGATGCATATCCTGTCTGCGGATTCAAAAAGATGAGGATAATAACGACGATGACTACTGACAGTGACTGTGGTCATGGCCCTCTTCCTTTTCCTCGTGCTCCTGCGCCTCCTGCTCCTGCTCCCCCTCCTCCTCTTCCTCCTCCTCCTCCTGCTGCTCCTTCCCCGTAGGATCATCTTCATCGACACCATCACAATCACCGTCGTCATCATCATCTTGACCTGATTCCGACGGCGGACCCCGGCGAGCGCCATGATGATCACCGCACAAACCGTGATGAAGGCGGCCAGGACTCTACCTGCTGATCTCGCAAAAGGGATATGGGTTTAGGGCTAAAGGGTAGGGAGCCAGGGGCTTGGTCGAAGCAACTTTTAAAAAAAACTGACAGTCTAGCCATACTGTAGCCGGCCATTGTGCTACTGATCCTGCACCTCTACGTCACTCTACGTTGGTGATGATGATTTCAAACCTGAGAGCCCTAAACCCAAAGAACCTAAACACTATACTGTAGAGCCCGAATTAAGCACTAAGCACTAAACTTGCCTAAACTGCTACTCAGCGCATGGGATTGGAGGCCATTTTTGGCCTCTGCGAACTTCAGAACTGCCAGAAAGTGTACGTGTGAAAAGAACGAACCATGTAATGATGGCGCGTGTGTGGTACATGCTGATCCCCATTTTGCTGCTGCCCAAACAAACAACCAGACTTGCGAGAGTAGACCACGGGCCCTTAGAGCAGTGCAAGACTGACTCAAGAGCCGCGGCGCCGATTCGAGTGAAGGGGATCACATCTCCATAGCCCACTGTCGTCAGCGTGCAAATGGCGAACCTTTCAGGTCAGGAGGCCCCGAAAGCACCGAAACCCGTGCGGTCATAAATAAAAGTATAACAGTATATCATATATTATATGATATACTTTTATATGACTATGTTACTATATGACTAGATAGATATTAAGATGACAGCTTCTCCCCATCCCAGCCATGTGAGTCGTAGCACATTCACACGAACTCTGGCTATGTCCAACTGTTAATTGCTTGAGTCCTTGTCGGGCGACAGGAAATGCCAGTATTCAATCCCAGCACGTGTGGCACTAAAGCTTTTCCCACTCGCAATCAGCGAGCCCCACAAGTGAAGCATCGCTTGGGGTATCTTTTGCTTTCACTGCTTTCCAATATATAAACCGCGACATGGCAAGACTGCCACAATTCCTTGGAAGTCTGAAGACACGCATGCGGGACATGTCATCCCAGAGCACTGAACTCTAAGTTCCGTGTCGCATCAAGCGCCAACACCCCTTCAGATCGATAATCAGCATTACTCAGAGGGTGTACGCACCCAACATCTTCGAGGGCCAAAATATGAGAGTTTCCGAAAATAGGGGACCCTGACAGAGTACCCTAAATAGTAGGATCCTTATTACAAGGACCCCGAAATAAGGTACCCCTATTTTCGGAAACTCCCATATCTGTATACAGAGTCTTGGGCCCAGGCCTGAGGTCCTCAAACCCCGCAAAGCCCCTGGTATCCCCAAAGCCCAACCAAGCCCGAAGATAAAGGCCCCGCACCGAGTCTCGGGGAGTTGGTTTAGGGTTTAGGGTTTAGGGTTTAGGGGTTGAGGGTTAGGGGTTAGGGGTTAGGGGTTTAGGGCAAGGGTTGAATTATAGTAGAAGCCAGAAAGTTGGAACATCAATATCCTCATGGCCTTAAGGTAAAGTATAGGGGATCCTAGCACGAATCCTCCTAAAGCCATGTTCCAACTTTCTGGCTTCTACTATAGACCCTTATGGCCCTTATGCAAAATCCTCGAAGAAGGCCCGGCCAGAATGAAGCAGGAATGGACTCAAAGCCCTTGCACGGCAAGCCCAGCTCCTCGAGAGAATTGATGGGGCTATTAGGGTTTGACCCCCCGCTCCCCACTATATCCGGCCCTGAATACCAAGTCAAAAGCACGCACTACAGGGCTACGATGAAATGTCTCGCTGGCCTTAGGCAATCGCTGGATTCACAAAGTAGGGCCAGAGTCATATTGCAAGGTCCTTCTTCAAACAACTCTAAACCTGTTTGAAGCTGGGCTGAATGAAGGTAGCATCAAGGAGTGCTCGTATTTGGGATTCGTGCATCTACCTTCATCCCACCGCTGGAGTCCTTGAATTCCGGTACACGACCCAGCATTCCGAGAGCAACACGGTTAAGGCTTTTACGGTTCGTGGGGATTTGGAGTTCGAGGTGTAGGAAAACATACGGTGCAAGACATACGCGCACACATTAAACACAAGCTGCGATGCATGCTGGAGTATTGGGGTGTGCACTCAGCTGGCAGATTCGTAACGGAGAGCAAATGGGTCAGCTTAGTGCGCATAATGGCGCTTCCAGAATCAATGGCCTGTTGTGGTGAGAACCTGCAAATTCGCGGTCCGGCCATGCTCTGAAAAGGTCTCAGCTGGGCACGTCATCTGTTCGTACTGAAGCCCTTTCCCAAAGCCTCCGAATCCGGAGGCCTACACGTTTCAAGCCCTAAGCCGTAGACCCCAAAGAGCCAATCCCTAGACCGTCAAATACGCCAAACCGAACCCCAACCCTACACCCGAATCTCGAAAATCCTACACCCCGCAGCCCTGCCGCAGCCCTAAGCGACACCCGCTCTTAACTCCTCACAGCGGTCCGACTCTACAAGGTAAAGGAGACTTGCAGAGACCACCTGGCTATTCGCTGGGCGTGGCTTTGGGTTCAGGGGTGTAGGCATCCCTTAAGGACGAAATGAACCCTAAAAGGGTTTAAGGTTCATATACCATATAGGGATTCAGAGTATATGGGTATGGGGCCCCTACTTTTAAGGCTCATTTCGTCCTTCAGGTCTGGCTTGAAGGTTGAAGGTTTCAGCCGCCAAGGGCTTATAGGGGAAGCATTCAGGGATTCGGGCTACAGAATGAAGGTGAAGTGTATGGGAAGCTCCGAGGGGACGAGGATCCAGGGGTATAGCCTTCAAGGGATTAGGATTTAGGGTTTAGGGTGTTTAAGCTGGAAAGGTTAAAGGGCGCTTTGGTTCGAAGCTGGAGGTTGAAGGTAAGCTTTCACTGCGATAGAACCCGGGACGCTCAACTTCAACCCTAAACCCCGAACCCTGAAGCTCTGAACCCGAAACCCCAACATTTCAGAGATAGGTCATGAAACTCTAGCATCCTTACGCCCTAAATGGTTTAGGGTTTAGGGTTTTAGGGTTTAGGGTTTAGGGTCCCTAAATCCTGAAACCCTAAGCCTCAGTAGCCTTTCTTCCAGGGACGCGACTCTAGCCCCGAATCCCAGCACGATGCTTCGAGGCGGATGTCCTCAAACACTGAACCCTGAATAGTCGATCAACTCTAAGATGTAAACTCCTACAGACCCTGATGAACCCTACACAGCTGGCTTCGGGGCCTAAATTCATAAGAATAGGGTTCGGGGGAGGCGCCGGGGTGGGAGGGGCAGGGGCATATGATAGTGTAGCTGCTCTCAGGAACCCGGCGGAAAAGTACTCCTACATATCTGGGTTGTAGCTTTGGGGCTCTGGAAAGTATTTATGAATAGGTACCTCTTTAGAAACCGTAAGGGGGAATCAAATAGTTTCCCAAATTGCCACCTGGATATTCAAGCTTCTGTCTCACATTCTTATTATTTCATTGCATCTTGCATCTTGCATCTCACATTAGCCCGCTTCCCCGAACAAGAATGCTGGGCAAGGGGGCAAGGGTGGGATTTCCATATTCACTAACTTTGGATTAACATACGAATTTAGTTTCATCGATCCCAAACTCTCTGCCAGGTCCAAGGAGGCCGAAGCTGCCATGAGGAAGCAGACCACCGCAATGATGAGAAGAGCAGAGGAAGTGAGCACTTGGTAGAGTACCTCAGAGGACTTCGGGGTTTCGGGGTTTTGGGGTTTCGGGTTTAGGAGTTTGGGGTTTCGGGTTTAGGAGTTTGGGGTTTAGGGTTTAGGGTTTAGGAGTTTGGGGTTTAGGGTTTAGGGTTTAGGAGTTTGGGGTTTCGGGTTTAGGAGTTTGGGGTTTAGGAGTTTGGGGGTATCAGCGCTCAAGTTTGATGACTTGGGGTGTTCCGGTGCGCAGACTTTGGGTCTTTACCAGCTGCGGCGAAAGCCCTCAAAAGAGCCAACCCTAAACCCTGGCTACACCCAAGCCCCTAAGCCAGTTCCGGATCTGACCTTGTAGCTGGTTGGCTCCCGACTTAGGGGTATAGGATTGAGGTTTCAGGGTTTGGCACTTAAGCTGTATACGACGACTAATGCCATCGATCCGAAAACTCTTGAACCTGCAAAACTTGGAGCTCGGAAGCCAGAAGCTCAAAGCCCAAACCTGTCAAGCCCATGTATCACCCTTCGAAGCCCGCCCCGCTTAGAACTGTAGACTCTTGCAAATGACAAAAACTGTACAGCCCAGGCTCAGACATGGAGAAGGAGAGGAAGGGGAAATGCCGGGCCACTTTGAGGAGCCTTCCCCGTTTGTTAAGACTTCTGCGACTGCGCAGAATATGCAACTGTTCGAATGAACTATATGTTCTGAGTGTTCTTCTTGACCATGATTGGCACTGGTTTCGTGTTATCTTGATCCTTACCACTGTTCGGAGCCTTTGAATTTGGGGCTGCTAGTTTACAAGTTAGTTATTGAGTGTTACGCATCTGGTATGGCAGGCATCAAGTCAAGAAACCCTTCCAGGGATCATAGGACTGTGCAAGTAAGATCTACTGCCTCTACTGCTGTGATTGGGGCCGCCCTAGTGATCACCAGAGAAATGACCTGACTCCTACTCCGGACTGCTTCTCCCTGTCTTCATTTCCCCGAACACCTACATTACACCCTAAGCACCAACCCCGAAACCCTAAACCCTCAACCCGTAACCTTAGACGCTAAACCCTGAACCCTTAACCTTAAGCCTTACGGGGAGACGACTTCAGCGTGAAGTGCAGCTTCAGTCCTTCCCCTCTTTGGATGGGAGGAAAACTGATTGATTTCATAGAACCCGAGTCCCTTAGAGATGTCGCTGGGGAAAGACTAGTAAGAAAGAGCCAGAAAGAGAAAGAACCCTAAACCTTACACCCTAATCAAACCCTATCAGCCCTACAGCCGCAACGCAGCACAGTTTGGGATAGCCGAAGGCTTCGGCGACCCTCATAAACCAATTCCGAAACCATCGGCCTGAGAATGCGAATGAACCACATGATCCGCAGTACTCGCAGGGTGAGGACGGCGTGAAGCGTGTGGGTATCGCCACCAAAGAAGAACTCGAAATAACCTGGGGCGTAAGAAAGCAAGAATACGGATGATGAACAGAACAAGCTTCTGGCATATGCTGTAATGAGCAATGAGTACTGTACTGCAACAAGATAAAAAGTCCAGCAGGGCACCCCTGCTACGTAGTTCTGGAGACGAAGATATAAACTCCGTATACATTCTGCCCATCTTTCGGGATCGTGAGATGCGGACATGACCAACAGGAGCTGAGTTTGGGTTTGGGGTTCAGGGGTAGGGAGTCGAAGTTAGGCTCCGATGCATTGCTGGGTGTTGTGGGCCTTCCGGCGTCACTCCCATTCTCGAATCCAGCAAAATCAGTATCTGTCCTCCGTCCTGTAACGGTTCTACCAAGTGACCTTACCCTGACAACTGAATTTCGGGCAGGTGCATGAACTGTACAGGACGGCATACTAGTCTACTTATTCGCGCCAGGGTGTCAGCTGCTACCCCCTTACAGTCTATGCTCTATCTATCCATCTATCTATCTATGTATATATATACACATAACTATATACATATATATATATATATATATGTATATGTATATGTGTGTGGGGGGTCCGCGTTGAAGTGAAGCGACCCGGAAGCACTGCCACCACATCCACCAGGTTAAAGCCATTGGTGAAGAATCCGACGATCCTGAAGTTTGCGGCTTACTATAAGTTTAAGGGCCATTGTTACAGTATAACGATGAGAATTAACAAGGAATCCTAAGTCACTATAGGTTTAAGGGCCATTGTTACAGTGTAACGATAAGAACTCATAAGGAATGCTAAGGAACATATAAGGGCCTTAACAATTAGAACAGGCTTTCCGGTCACACTACAACAGTATAACTATACTAGTTAAGAAGGAATCCTAAGGAACAACAGTGGTGATCATCTAGGCTTCTATATTACTCTTGCGAGCTTTGGGATTCAATGATTACGGCTGTGGGGTTTGCGGCTTTAGAACTCAGATGCTTTAGTGAAGGTTGCGGAGTACAGCGCTTCAGGGCCCACAGCCATGAAACACCAGAACCCTCCAGGACCCTCCCTCAAATAGGGAATTATTAAGGCCCAGATATTACAGTACCCTTATAGATCCCTTACAGTAGCCCTTATAAGCCCCTTCAAAGGAGCCCTAGTCTAATTATTCAGGCCGTTTATGGTCCCTATTAATCAGTAGGTATTTTGGGTCTAATAGAGGCTAGAAGCTAGTTCATGGTTGGGATAGGATTAAAAATGTAAATTTTTATTGCTTATTGGGTTTAAGTAGCCATAAAAATGTAAAATGTTACCCAACTATGACAAAGGAAGGAGGGCCTAGGCTGTGAGTCCAATCTGAGGGCTACTCTCGAGTTTCCAGCAGCTTCCCCCCTAGGCTGTAAAGTTGAGTCATTGATGAGTCCGATGATTTCAAGCATAAAACAGGGCATCCCTCTTTACATGGAACTCAACATTGCAGGGGCTCCTTCTTACAGGTTCATTTTTCAGGATCAGCGCTCTGAGCCCTCTGAGGGGTAGATGGAAGATCTGCGGGGTTTTTGTTTTACAGGGCCATTGGGGAACACACTTCTCTATACGGAAACCCAATGTCGGAAGGGAACCTTGCTGATGTCCTATTTGGGATCTTCTTCTGGACCCTAGTATCTTGGGAGGCTGCAGAATCCCTAGAGGCTCATACCCTACCCCTTTTTTAGGGTACCTAATTTTCTATATAACAGATCCTAACCATAAAACTAGGTATCCTAAAAAAGGGGTAGGGTATGACCCTCTAGGTTTAGGGCATCCACGAACCGGGTTAACAAGGCCCCTGATGCTGTAATCCCAACAAGGTAATTAAGGTCCATAGGTCCATATCAAGATCACAAATCGGAGCTACTCGGGGGTCCTTATGTCAAGGGCTTCAGATCAAGATGATCTTGCAGCCTGTAATGCTGAACTGTATGAGCCTGTGAGCCCTACACTTTTCTTTTGAAGACAGCGGCGAATCGGCGACGCAGAGGCGTAGTGCCAGCTCGATGGTGAAGATGACGGTCACCTGCACCGCTTCGCGGGTTCGGGATTTAGGCCTTGCCTTAACCCGGAATAGCCTACCTTTTTAAGGACTTATATAAGGAAATCATAATAAGGAACTCTAAAAAGGTAGGTGGGGTTTGGAGATTTTGGGTTTAAACAACGGTAGGAGTTTCAGGGTCTTGGGTTTAGGATTTGCGGAGCGGTGGTGGGTGGGGTGTGCTTCGGAGCTCGGGACTTTTTGTTTTTGATGGGTTTCGCGGATGTCAGGGTCGAGAGCTGAGGGCATAGGTTGGGGGGTTTTGGGTGTAAGGCTTTGAGTGTGGGATTTGGGCTGTAGGATGCGGAACTTGCCTGGATAAGTTCAGCATATCAGTTTGCAGAGCTTGTGGATGCAGCTGAGCGCTTGGCAACCAAGTTTTGCTTGGGCCCCTTGCATCTAGTGTTAACATAGCCAACACTGCAACTGCCGTCCCCCTTCCATGAGAATGAAGCGTACAGGCTATTAGCAAATAATATAGGGGTCTGAATAATTGGAATAGGGTTTTGGGGTCCGTTGTACTATAACCATAATAAGGAACCACCAAAATGGTATAGGCAATTATGCAGGCCCCTATATTACTCCTTCAAGAAGGCGGTTCTGTGTCGCACTGCGAAAATTTCGCACAAGGCACGATTGCTTCCAGCCATAGGAACTTCCAAGTCCGAAACTCGGGCAAAGTCTCGAGGATGACGGCTGCACCTGAGTATAATCTAGTGCAACTTACTACACCACGGCATAACATAACATAACATAACATAACATAACATGCACATTACCGAATAACTAAATAGATATATGTACATATACATCTATAACTGTGTATATATGCACACCTACAACTCGCAAGGTTGTATGCATGCATGAAAATTGGGGAAGCCTCTGAATCAAGGTCCCCCTTAGACTTCCTGACTATCGAAATGAAGTTCCTCTCTGCGATGGGATCTTCGGGTAGTGGGGGACCTTAGTCTCAGCTGTCTTAGCTTTAAGGCCTTGGGACGGGCTCGGCAAGTCCGGCACATCCTCGTCAAACCCAAACATATACCGAATCAGAAAAGAACGCTGTGGGGGCGCTTTCCGAGTTCAGGATGTAATGAACACAATTTCCAAGAAAAGACAGAGGAGATACTAGTAATCAAATTTGGGTTTCGGGGTCTTCATTATAGACCTACATGAAGCCTTGCGAATGGTGTTACCGTTACTCATCAGTCATTTGCATCAAAGTCTGGCAGACAAGATGCTGGATGCCACGATCAGAAACAGCAAGCTCGCCTGGACTCCACCGTTTCCCGCGTCGTGTCTTGCTGGATCCCTACTAGGAGTCTACAGCCTCTCGATCAGGTTAGGAATGCCTTCAGGTCCCATCTTCGGCTTTGGGAACCTCTTGTCGTCAGGGCCCGATGAGAACTATCTCTCGCCGCCCGCCCCCCGAAGCTACAAACCTAGAATCACCCCCCGTAAACCCTTGATGGCCCTGAATATCCTAGTATATAAACGAGACGACCCTGAACGAGCACAGTGCACTCTCACTGAAGCCTCCCATTTTCTCCATATGCCCGAAGAATTAGACTAGGGTTTCGGGGCTTGTTAGACTGCATAAAGCTTATAAAGTAACCCTTTAGAAATTACCGTAACATCAAACAGCCCTAAGGAATGAAGTATGAACATATGCTACCAGTAGTAAGGGACCCTAAGCAATATATACTACAGTATAATGCTAGTTACAGGTCCCCAAGAAATACCATTTCTACACATTCCGACCCTGAAATTGCAGTGGCCTCAGTAATCAAACAAGGGTCTAGGGGTATCTTGTAGTATAAACAACACGGAACAACCAGGAAACAAGACGATTTCCCCACCCTTGCACTGATATGGTACAAGCATAAGGGAACTAGAAGAATTAGGAGATGCTGCCAGTGCTTTGTCCGAGCCTTACACTACAATTTACTGTAATCACAAGGGCACTCTGAGGCGAAGCTATTACGAGTTTTCCCGGCCCTTTGCATATGTATATACGAATACCTATACATGTACATTTGCGTACACATACACATATACATATACATGTACATATATTCGTAGACATATATATATATATATACATATATATATAATGGAAACATAACATTGTTGGGAAGGGAACTGTGCAGAGATAGTGCTAGTAGTTTCTGTGGCATCTACCTATAGTCTCCATTGTAGCTACTTTTGGGGGTCACCTCATAGGACCCTAAATATATAACTGGTTAAACTCAACAAAGGAAGTACAATGGAGACTGCAGGTATGTTATGCACTGCGAGACCTGGAACACCGCGGCGGCTGTGGAAGAACGGGGGTCGTCCACAAACGCCTCGCTATGCTTTGGATCCAAAACCCGGCCCCCCGTGTCTCAGGTTTAGGATGTTTTGGGGGGCTTTGGGCTTAGGGTGTAGAGCTCAGGGTTTGTGGGGTTTCGGGCTTTGTATCTCTACATCTTATGAAAAGGTCTTTGTGGGCAACAGTAGGCACCCGTCTTTCGATTTTCGAGCTGTAAGACTTTGCGTTGGTTAGCTTCCCATATCCTAAACCGGCGAACTCCAAACCCTTACGACTGAACTAAACCCTGACAAATCCCGCAAACTGCTACCTGCACCAGGGGATCGTGTGCATGAGAAAGGATGTATGCCAGGGTGCAAAGCTTTTCATCGTCGCAATTTTGCTTCAATATGCTCCTCGTATTCTCGACTTGAGATTTCGAACCTATTCTCCGAACCAACCAACTCTCGGTGATACTGTCATCACCTGTTTGGTCTGTTGTCGTCCATACTTCGGTGCTGTGCAAGAAGACAGGTCAATTGCTTGAAACCCAAAGTTCTTGACCATCAAGCATAGACTACCCAAACAGGCGCGCAATGCATAAACTAAACTCCAAGACCTAATCCCGGAAGTAAACCTTGAAAGCCCAGTCCTACATTAACGAACTCCTGCACTTAATACCTGAGAATTAATTACCCCTGCCCCCCCTCCACCCCGCAGTGTCCTTAGTGCTCCGGTAAGGATTCAGATCTGATGCTTCCCTGATGGGCCCTTGAAAACACTCCCGGAGCGCCTTGAGAGAACTCCGCGTATCCACCTCCTCTTCTGGGATAGAGCTTGTCGGGCTGTACGCCATGGCTCAAAGGCCCTACAAAGCTTGGGTTTTTTCGTCTAAGAGCTGTGTTGCTTATGAGGCTGCTTAGTCAGAGTTCTATTGTGTGTTGTGCATGCCTTTCAGGGTTTAGGGCTTTAGGGTTTCAGGGAATTGCGAAGGGTCAGGGTCTAATGGGTTTAGGAGGTCTAAGCCTTTTGTATGAGCCAGAAATCCGGAAGCAAAGACTGAGACAAGCACCGGTTTCCACGGCAAATGGCGGAGACGGTTTGTAACATTCAGCCTATGCTTCGTTTCCCAAACCGAATCTCCACTCTGAGAAAAGGAGGAGATTTGGGTGCTGGGCAATAGCCAGCTACAGCTACGTTTGGGCTTAGCCGGAAGTTCTGCGACCGAAGTATAGCGTGTACACTCCAAACTCCAGCGTCAAGGCGATGTTTGCGATGCTTGACCACAGCCCATAGAGACCTTTAATGCTATGGCCATCCAGACCAGAAGATCTGCAAAATCAATCCTTGACGCGAAAAGCCTTAGTAGAACACGGCTGCGGGACAAGCTGCGCCTTTTCATGGATGACGGCAGGACGACACTACCATTGCCGGTTACCAAGACACCTGTAGACAGCAAGTACAAGTTGCAGAAGTGCTTGCAAAAAAACAGTACTCCAGAAAGCTTCCTATCTTGTATCACCCTGGTAGAGCCCCTGCAAGGCCTTCCTGATCCTCAGACCCCAAACCCCAAACCAAAAAGACTCAAAACCCTCCACCACCCCCCCACCCCCCCCCCACCCCCCCCCCCCCCCCCCCCTACCCCACACCCCCCCCCACACCCCCCCCCCCCCGCTCCACCCACGACCCTCTGCCTGCGCCGCCTGCGCCCTTNCCCCCCCCCTCCCCACCCCATTTTCCCACCCCCTTCATGTAGCCACCAGCAAAGGACGCCTCACCCGGCCAGCGGAAGCCATTGCGGCATTGTGCTCTGCCAAAGGTCGGCCTCTTAGGATGCCGGGGACCTCCGACATGCATCGGATTTGGCGATGAGGATTCTTTTTTCTTAAGGGTTTAAGAGTTTAAGGTTTTGGGATTCAGGGCTTAAGGCTTCGTCCCAAGGGCGTTTTGGGAAATTCGGGTATAGGATTTGGGGCCAAGCGCGTGTAGGAGACGTGGTACCGGGTTCGGGATTTGAGGTCTTTAGGCTTCGGAAATTCGGGGTCCCAGCTTAGAGGTAAAGTGATTCAGGGTGCTAAACCCTAAACCCCAAAACCCTAAACCCCCAAAACCCTAAACCCTAAAACCCCGAAACTCTAAACCCTAAACCCTACACCCTAAAACCCCAAAACCCTTTGCGAGATTCGAGCGCGCTTAGGCTGCCACTGGCAAAACCGTCCCTGGAGTTTAGGATTTCGGGATAAAGGGAGTAGGGAGTATAGGGCTTACGCACGTAACATAGACACTTCATGGGGAGAATGAAGTATTCGGGTATTGAACGCTGAATGTGTCGAAGCTCTTTTGTGCTCCAGAACCTTCTTGCCTGCGCACGGGCTGCTGAAGCAAAGATCGAAGTAAGCCACCATATTAGAATATGGCTTTGACGTACACCACAAAATCCTTACATGGCCTACTAGGGGACACTATTATGCATTATTAGGTGCCTGTACTACTTCGTATTACCTCGATTCATTCTACACAAGCACCTTTGCTTCCTCTATAACTTTCAGACAAGCCTTTTCGAGCTTGCAATCTGGAAATCCGATCGACTGAGGTTTGCGTGAACAAAGACAACCTGCGCTTCTACGATGCCTCGATTGCTTGCAACGGTTCGGTTCGTGAGCTACAAGTATGGATAAGTCTGTCATCGGTCCCGCCGGTAGCTGACGCCGCCTGCTGGAACATTGCGGCCGCAAATCGCGTCTTACCAGCCTCAGCTGAAAATGTGCGTCGGGCTCGCACAACAAAGCCATCTGAGGAATCGGAAAACTAAACTGCGTAATTGGGCATGGAGGTGGGTTGTGGTCTGTGTGTTTTGCAACGGGGTGTTGTTCGTGTTGCTATAACCCTAAACCCTAAACCCTGCAGTTTCGTGATGCTTGTTGTTCTTGGGCGGGTGCTTCAGCTTCCATCAACTCTCAGACTGCCCCTCTTCTGGTCAAGACCATGTGTACATTCATATGTTTTATAACTGTATAAGTGTGTATACATATATATATACACACAGTTGTTTAAATGTAAGTCATACAGGTAAAGTTTTATAGTGACAGAACGATAGGTAAAGAAACAGACGGGGACGGTCGGACGGACAGAAAGAGAGCAAGAGGGAGATAGTTAGATAGTTAGATAGTTAGATAGTTAGATAAAGAAAAGACAGACAGACAGCCAGGCATGCAGGCAGGCAGACAAACACCTGAAAGACAGCTAAGTCTGCAGAAGAAAGGCAGAAGAACTTAACTCTGGAGTAGCCGTGAACCACCAGCCTTGGCGCAAGCGCCAGCTGCTGCCAGCAAGCTCGCCGCCGGCACCCTCAGAAAAAAAGAAAACACGTCCAGGGTTCAGGGTTTAGCGGTTTAGGGTTTGGGGGTTTGGGGTTTAGGGGTTTAGGAGTTTAGTGTTTAGAGCTTACGGTTTGATGCTATACTCCACTGACTCTGCGAGCCAAAGTGCCCAATAATCATTATGCTCCCGCCAAAAACTTGCCTACACTTGCTGTATCTTTGCCCCCTAGTACCTAAGTCTCTGAACCCCTACGGAGCGGGGACCTGCTGTGGTGTGTGTGTGTGTGTTCAGAGTTGAAAGGTTCGGAGGTTCACGGGGGGCAGGGATGTGTGCTTCAAGGTTTGGTTTGGGCTTTAGGGCTCAAGGGTGGCGGGGTTGAAGGGTTTAAGGATTTGGGGCTTAGTCTCAGAGGTTCAACGCAGGGGTTTGGTCGAGGGGTGTGGCGTTCAGAGGTCTAGGGCTGGTGGTACAGCTCGACGACTTCCAATGGCCGCAGCCCTTCGACAGGGCTCACTTTGGGGCCGACAGCATTCTAGTCTGCCTTGATTTGGGGTATCTCTTGCGACAGCCCTGACAACTCCAGACTCTATACCTACTCTCCCACAACAGAAACCGTCGTTTCGCCCAGCCTACTACCCTCAGACCCTCAAGGAGAAGCCTCTCCGCCGCCCTGCGCAGCTGTGACACGAGCGCCAAGGCAACCTGCCAGAAAAGTCGAGCGAAAACCCTGAAACCCCAAAGGCAAAAGACAAAAAAACATCCGAAACCATAGTCCCCCTGTAGTCCCTCACGATCACAATAAACTGTACTCCAGGCCCCAAAGCCCTGGTCTAACTATCAAGATTTTATCGGAGTTCAGCACCCCGTGACAGTATCAGTCCGTCCCATAATGATCACAAAAGCTAAACTCAATCAATTGCCGAAAAGCTGGGCACCTGGATCCTGATAGAGGCAATCTAGAAGCGCGAGCAGTTCGACTGTCGTTTCTATAGTAGAACTACATTAGCCAAGGAGCTGTAACGAATGGTACTACTACTTACTCAGGCCATTATACAAAAAGCGTCCAAGCCCTTTTACAACATCAACGCTATCAGACCAAATAAACAGCGGATAAACACCGCTGAAGGCCCGAGAAAGCCTTGCTGAGCACAAATAACCGCGACCCTATGAAACCCTTACCCAGAGGCCCCAAAGTAGTTCCTTTTTTGGGGTTACCTTATAAATAGGATTCTATATATGAACCCCCAAAAGGAACTACTATGGGGCCTCTGGGTATACCCAAGTAAGTAAGAGCCCGCATACACACCTATCAAGAACCTATGAGTTAAAGGTCACGAATGCGCCCTAAACCCCAAACGAGCCTCCCAGGCATGTAAAACCTCGGCCGCCAGGAGACCGGCACTCATCGCCGGTGGAGTCCTCAGATTGCGAGGGGTTTGGGGCTTAGGGGTAGGGCATTACGTCTACGTTAAGGCCGCTGAGGGCTTTCCATGGGATTCCTTGTAGGGTTTCTTCTTTTGGAGAGGGGGGGGGAGTCCTATGATTTGGGGTCTAACAAACCTTAAACATCTACTCCATTATAGATAGCAAAAATCCCACTATTGAGGTTGTGCCAGATCATCTTCTTCCGGAGGAGCGATGATGGCAAGTTCAAACAAATTGTGGTAGGTCTCGCAGAGTTAAAAGGACTTTGCCTGAGAGTTTCGGGTTAAGTCCAAACTCGAATACCAGAACAGCTGCCAGACGAGCCGATAGGCCGATGATCTTCACAGTCACGGGACTGGTACTGTTGATGGGCAAAATCCGAATCCTGCATTACCCATTATCAGGAACATACCATAATTCCCATAGTTTAGGGTCCTTAAGGTCATGCAGGATTTTGTCCATCAGCCGTATGACTCTCCAGAGGCCCACAAGCCAGTTGCATTCCCAATCACTGGAAGGCCAGCATTTGGGAACCCTTAGCAACTTCCATAACCCCTAAACCCTAAACCCCTAAACCCCTAAACCCTAAACCCTACACCCTAAACCCTAAACCCTAAACCCCTAAACCCCTAAACCCTAAACCCCTAAACCCCTAAACTGAAACTCCGAAACCCGGTCTGCATCAGGGCCCAAAAAGCCGATAATTACTACACAACTACTTGGACCCCTCGGGTCTGGGAGACCCCTTTAGGAGAAAGGAACCTTTAAAGATAGTAATGAGCCCTCATAGACACCCTTTAAAGAAAGGAAGCTTTAAAGATAGTAGCCCTTATAGACCCCTTTAAAAGAAAGGAAGCTTTAAAGATAGTAGCCATTATAGACCCCTTTAAAAGAAACGACGGGAAGACCAAGGAGCAGAGCCCTGAGGATCCCCTTCGTCTCGATGAGTCGTAGGACCTCCGCCCAGCGCCCTGCAAAGGACTTCGAGTCGTCGGGACCGAAGGCTCTTTATACCAGAAGCCGGAAAGTTGGAACATCAATATCCTCATGCCCTTAAGGTAAAGTATAAGGGATCCTAGCACTAATCCTCCTAAAGTCATGTTCCAACTTTCTGGCTTCTACTATATGGGTTTGTGGGGTTTAGGATTTGGGGCCTCGGGATTTTTAGCATTTCGGGCCTATGGCTTAGGCTTTGGATTTAGGGTTTAGGGTTCTATAGGGCTTGGGGCTTAGGACTTAGGATGCTTAGTGGCAAATTTAGGGTGTAGGGTTTAGACCAAGATTATGCTGATATTGACTATGACTCTATCGCACGCAAATGTTGAAACTTGCGCTGGTTGATGCACTGCCCAAGTCCTCAGGCAGAACCACGGGCGATGCTTAGTAAAAAAAGGTGGGTCTCGGGGAATCACGCGAAAACAACGCTAGCATTCCGTTCTCTACCAGATACACCTCCCAGCGACTTCTAGGCGGCCTCGTCAATAAGGGTTTAGGGCAACGGCACAGCTCGAGAGGTGTGAATGCAAGTCCCTTCTTCCAGCGGTCCTTGACTTACAGAATCCGACCTTCAAAGTAGGACAACCGCTTGTAAAGACGTTATCAAAAGCCCCGAAAGCCAAGGTAGTGCAGTAGGTCAGTCCCCAAACATGCCTCACGAAACCCTATAAACAGCATTACTCAGGGATAAACACCTTTCCACATGCACATGTAGCCTGGCCCTACGCAATTTGACACGCTATTGGAGATGTGCTACTCGTACGCCTTTTGTAGCGGTTCAGTATGATCAATGCTTGAGGCATCTACATTGATCTTCTTTGTTGCGGTATCTTAAGCTCTTTCTGCCACGCGCCTTGCTGCACGCAAGCTGAGACCAGGCTGCCTCGTTGGCGATATTTTGGGCCAGGACTTCGGCGCTTTCAGTGGGTGCACTGGGATTAAGAGAGGTTCTGATGTTCAGGAGCCTAGGACTCCTCTGCTCCAGCCTTTTCGGCTTTGGACTAAGGACAGTTTAGGGTTTAGGGTTTATTCTAAGATGATCCTGCATACATGTCAGGTTTACAGATTTCAACATCGATTGATTATGACGTGGCTCAGCCGTTGAACGACGTCAAGTCCCTAATGCCGGATGGGGCTCCGGCGTCTAGATGTAGCATGTCGGGTCTTTGGCTATTGCGATCGAAGGATTGTAGGGGTCAGGGTTTCGAAGCCTTCTCTGTTCATTCTAAACCCTAATTATAACCCTAAACCCTGAACCCTAAACCCAACGCCCTGCAGCTGAACCGGATGCCGAGATACTGTTTGTGATCGCGTGCGGCACCGTTCCTTGCTCCAGCAAGGCCTGGTGTAATGCCAATCCTGGTCCAGGGCTCTACGGAATAAAGTATCAAAACCATCCACTGTGTAGTGTGACGTATGATAGGGGTGTGCGTGTGTGTGTGTATGTACTATATGTATACATGCTGTATATGTATATATACATATATATATGTGTAATGCGTAATATGTATGTAGCTTTAAAGCGTGAAATATGTGTTTAGTGATCTTTTGCGAAAGACTTCTGCTCTGGGTTGAAGCTTCGACGCTTTTAACTTTACTGTTCGAGGCATATGTGGGAGATTCGGGCTGGTAGGTGAGGTAGGTAGGGTTTAGGGTTTAGGGTTTAGGGTTTAGGGTTTAGGGTTTAGGGTAGGTAGGGTTACAACGAACCCCAAAGAGGGCTCATTCAAGACCCTACTTACTTCCTGCGGTCACTCCGGCTCTCTAAGGAAATTTTTGGGGGGCTCCATACCTATAGGATCCTTCCGAGGCTTTCTACGGCCTCGGGTGGAGAACCTGCTGGGGATGCTTAAAATGCATGACTTGAAGATATGGTTCAGAAGCTTACACTGGTGGCTTGGGCATACGCTTGGACCTGAATGCCTGCACCCTAAAGCCCACATCCCTAAATCCCAAACAACACACCCTAAATAACAACCGGGGCTCCGAGCTTTGAGGTTTATGTCGGTGCAGGGTGTTGGGCATTTAGGGTTTAGGATGACGGAGGTGTAGAGTCTAGGGCTTCAGGGTTTGGGGCTTCAGAATTTTGAGAGTAGGGGTTTGGAGTTCAGAGTTTTTAAGCATCTGCCACGTCTCCTGGCTACTACACACTATGTCATGCTTCACACCTGGCACCCCAAGTATCCATGCTGCTGATGGTAAACACAGGCCACCAGAGGCAATTCATCCCAATAGACAGCTGCGCCCAGCTTCCTGCATTGATACAAAAGCAAAACGAACACAGCAAAACTGGCAACATGCCCTCTCTTGCTACAGACATGCACGGAAACGAGACGGCGAGCG
Organism: Symbiodinium sp. clade A Y106; assembly: GCA_003297005.1. NCBI lineage: Eukaryota > Dinophyceae > Suessiales > Symbiodiniaceae > Symbiodinium > Symbiodinium sp. clade A. The sequence continues at coordinate 65,534 of BGNK01002822.1, forward strand.
AGAGAGAGAGTGAGAGAGAGATAGGCAGATAGATAGATAGATTGACGCACAGGGCACCATTTACGTGGCCCGGCCTTGATGCAACTCCTGGCCCTTGATACCTCCGCAGCCAAGATGCTGGACTGACCGGCTTTCAGGGGTGTAGGGTTCAGGGCGGAGTGCCACAACAACGGTCTCCAAAAACTCCTCACCCAAGCCCAACAGTCGAGCCATGAGGCAAGAAAGAACTTGGATGACCAGACTAGGGAATCGCTACTCTTCATCCCAAACTTCGCAGGACCAGGCTGGTAACTGAAACTTCTGCTCAACCTCCATTACAATGCACGGGCTGTTTGCCCAAGCTACAACGAAGCTTATCTCCATGGGATGTTCGCGATACAAGACTGGAGAAGGTCCTGCCACTAGATGCCATGCCTGTGAATTGTTTTTATAAAAACAATTCACATCCAGCGTGTCATGGCATGAATCAGACCCTGCAACGTGCATCAAGAGCCGATACCCTAAACGCCATAAGCCCGGCAAGCCCCTAAGGCTCTGTAAACCAGAGCCTACCCAGAGGCCCTAGTAATGTAGGAACCTGATTAAGAAACCTTGGGCCTTTATTAGGGTTCCTTATATAATCCTACTATTTTGGGGGTTATAGGCCCAGGGGTTTCTTAATCAGGTTCCTACATTAGTTCCTTTTTGGGATTACCTCATAGGATTCTAAATACAAAAAGGAACTACTATGGGGCCTTAGGGTAGGCCCGCCCCCTTTTGCCGAGCCGAGGCGCATGCGCCGATGGCCACGCCCTGCAAGACACCTCGAATTGGTACACAAAAGTTTGGGTCTTTGAGGGTTTTGGAGTTTGGGATAAAATGCGTGTGTGTGTGTAATGTATGTATGTATGTATGTAAATATATATATATATATATATATACATATGTATAGTACATGTGTATATGTATATTTGTGTATATTCATATGTACACACATCTCAAGCGGCATGAACAACAATCACAGTAAGAATGACTGACAATTGCAAGGATGATGCTACTATCGACGACGATGATGAAGAATAACGACAACAATAACAATGACAAGTACCAGAAATAAAAAAACATGAAAATAGAGCATATAAGAACAAGGATAATAGCAATGGTATGAGTAGTAGTACATACTGGCAATGACAACAGTATCGTATTATTACTAGTAACAACAATAAGGCTAACAATACCAATAATCACAACAATACCAACAACAATACCAATACCAATAACACTCTCAATAACAACAGCAAAACTAGCAATACTAAAAATAATACTAACAGTGATCAGAATGAGAAAAGTAAAACAAAAAGAGCAAGAATAAGACTAAGAAGTATCAGAATAATTGTAAAACTAACTTAATACTAATTATACTGATGATTGATTCGCAGATTTCCATCATTATAAGAAGAATGATCACTTTGGAAACAAAAACGGCAACAACAAACACAGTAACAGTAAAATACCAACCAAGAACAAGAAACTACAGCGAAAGCAATAAACATAACATTGTACCTAGCTCTTGACGGATTATGTATACATTCGGGTTTTGTATCAACTACAGTTTAACACAAACGGTTTTGGGTTGCTTGTGCTTGATTTCGCGTGTGCTTTCGGAGCAAGGGTGTCGGAGGTAGGATTTAGGCTTCTCGTGTTGGCCGCTAATTATAATCACCCGGCCCCCCTGCCCCGCCCCCTTCGAATACTCTCGGGGCCTCAATAATTAGAATAGGGTTTCGGGGCCCATTAAACATTAGACTATACACTTATAATAAGGAACTCCCAAAATAGTGTAGGTAATGATTTAGGCGCCTAAATTACTCTCGAGCCCCCGGCCCCATGCTAGGGCTGACTTCGGGCTCCGGGCTTAAAACTTCGGGCCGCGGGTGTCACCCGCCAAAACAAACGCCACAAGATTGAGTATGCTAGGTTACAGTGGCTGCTGTGTCTTTGGAGGGATCGAGGCTACGGGAAATGATGAACTAAACTCTAAACCCTCATCCCGAACCCATAAGCCCTAAATGCCATAACTGTATAGAACCCATGAACCCCGAACCCTAAACCCCTGAAAGGGAACCAACCCTAAACCCTAAACCACTGAAAGGGAACCCTCAGCCCTGAATTTTGAATACCGGAGAACTGGAAGGCTCCAGGGCAGCGCAGCGCATCTCTGCGAGGAAACTCAAGGCCTGACTGTCGCTTCGGGTTCATGAGCCATTTAGACCCCCGTAATTAAGCATTTAGGGTTTAGGGCTTAGGGTTTAGGGTTTAGGGCTTAGGGTTTAGGGCTTAGGGTTTAGGGCCCCTAGTTACTCACTGGCCCAAAACCCAAGGAAATAACAGTTGAAACTTTGAGAATCGACCACCTTATAAGAACCCCAAAAGTTGAAAAGTTGAGTTTACAGCCAAAACAAGCCCTGAACTAAAAGACCAAAAACTAAAGTACATATCTGAAAGCGAGATGCAGCGAGTCTCGGGATCTGCTGCCCTTTAATACAATTACATTATCCCTTAACCCCCATCCTGAAACGTCCAAAACCCAGAAGCAGCCCTACACCCTGAATTGAACCGAATATTTCCTAAACCCTGAAAATGAGCCCGGCAGTTGGGGTTCCAAGGCGCAAACGGCTAGAGGGCTCTCGGGCTTCGGCTTAGGATTTCAGGCTTTGGCAGTTTCGCTTTAGTTCACTGAACCTTCTCTAGGCAGGCTCGTAGTGCTTGGAGGGCTGGCATTCTAGCATACGCTTTAAACATGCTTTGGTTTTTATTTTTTGACGTGTGCATCAACGGGAAAAAGTGCTGTGAGGCTTCCGGTTGATTCGGCCTTCGAAGTCAAAGGTACACATTTTTTCAAAATTTTCCAAAAAGTCGAACAAATTTGGGGAAAAATTTCCAAATATGATGATCTCCCCATCCAAACGGTTCATACCCCATCCTGGGTTTCCTGTTCGGGAACTTGACGGCATCTTGCCCAGGCCCGGTGATCAGCAAACCCTAAACCCTAAACCCTAAACCCGAAACCCTAAACCCTAAACCCGAAACCCGGAACCCTAAACCGCTCATCTTATCTGGGTTCAGAGTCTTCTTCAGGGGCCTTGTGGACCTCTGTTTTGTGTCATAGAGTAGAAGCCAGAAAGTTGGAACATCATTATCCTCATGCCCTTAAGGTAAAGTATAAGGGATCCTAGCACCAATCCTCCTAAAGCCATGTTCCAACTTTCTGGGGTTCGCTATAGAGTTAATCAGGGGGTTAGAGGTGTTACAAGGATCTTGCACAGATTCATAGTTGAAGTAACCTACATGAATCTACATGAAGCTACCCTTTGTCACTAATGACGAAGTTCCTGAAGAACCCGGAGTCCTCCACTCCCCCACTGCCGCTGGAAACCGTCTGCTTGCCAACCCCGTTCCACAAAAGATATGGGCAGTCAGCTTGGCTCCTACATCAGCGAGGAAGCCTGGCCTCTTGCCACCGATGCCCACCTTGGTGATAGTGGCCATTAATTCTTAGAAGAGGATCTTGGTGAGTATATCATAGTTTAGCTATAAGTTATAAGGGTTACACAGGAAAATATTTGCTGCTTGTCAAAATCTGACATTAGGTGCTCTGGCTTCAAAGTTCGGGGGCTCGAGTTTAGGAGTCAGAGGCGTGGGGTAGTGTGCTGTATCGTGCGGTTCATAAGCTCGGGTACCGTACGCACGCGTCGCAGACCTCGCCTTCCGGCATGTTTACCCGTCTGACATACATTTGCATGCAGCAGGATGCAATGCTGAATTGAAGGGCTTATGCCTTATCATGTCGGCTTCTCGCTGAGATGCCTTAAATCGCACCGATTCCACTCAGAAGTGCATAGACTATGTGAGTCCTGGCCGGCTCCCGGCTAAAATTGCGGTTCCTAAAGACCAAAACCCGCCAAAAACCCTGCAACCACAACCCGTGAAACCCAAACTCCCCAGCACAAACACAAAGAACATCAAAGAACCCTCCAAACCCTCAATCCCCCAGCCCTAAATTCGTATGTCCAGCTCCCCTGACCAAAAAGATGTGAAACCTGGAAAGGGGCTAAGCCACGTTCGCAAGCGCTGATCAACGAGCCAAAGATCGGGGCGTCCGGGCGCACAGCGCCTGGCCAAAGGGCTCTAGGGACGTCGGGTTTTGGGCGTTTTAGGGTCTAGGTTTAGGGGGTTGGGGATGTAAGGTTTAGGGGATTAGGGATTGGGGGTTTAGGAGCGTAGGTAGGCTCTCTCTTCTGTGGACGGGGACCTGTATGAACTTCAGCAGATCGACTTCACAAGCTCTGCCCCAAGCAAAATAATGGAGGTCTCCAGCATGATGGTCCCTCTGTTTCCCTGGAATCAACATGAGTATCAATACCCTAACATGGGGAGTTCAGGAACTGCAAGCATTGAGGATGTCACTCAGAATGAGAAACAGTCATGGCAAAAAACAACTCTAGCATCAGTCATCGCCGCCAAAACCATAAACAGGGTGTAGCAATTGCAAACTAGCCAAATCTGCCTGCACGTACAGCACGACTTGGAGCGGCAGCAAACCTAGAAATGTTTGTAACAATAGCAGCTGCCCCCTATCTGTTCATGCTATAGACTGCGAATAGAGTTCAGAGTACAAGTTGCGACAACAATCGTAGTGGTTCTATTCAGACGAGCACAGCCAACCAATAGGTACTATCGCTCACCCCCTAAACCCTAAACCCTAAACCCCTAAACTCCTAAACCCTAAACCCTAAACCCCTAAACCCCTAAACCCTAAACCCCTAAACCCTATCCCCTAAACCATCTAGCGATACCAGGCTTCGAGGGTACAGGTGCCAGGTCGCCATCTGCCAGTTTGTTGACCAGTGAGAGAACCAAGTCCCACCTGCAGGATTTTGAGGATAGCATGTGTGTGTGTGTCTGTGTGTAGGTGCTTGCGTATGAATAGAATACAGATAGATAGGTTCTTAGATAGATGGGCAGACGGATGGGCAGATAGATAGACTTCGGGAACCCATGCCGCATCACACATCCAAAGACCAGGCACTTGCCAGCTCGCTCGCATGTGTCAGCCTTGGTGATGGAAGCGTGGATGGACAGTCATCTTTCCTGAAATCCTGAACCCTAAACTCCTAAACCTGCTGACTCGAACGGCAGCTTGCTGCAAGCACTCATTCCCATCCGATTCTCTGCGCTCGGCACAGTTCATCTACAGAAACCAATTTCTACCCTAAACCCTAACAGGAACATGAACATGTACAGGAATCCCCTGCCAGACATCTCCAAACCGGGATGGCGGTACGTAGATCGAAAGTGGATATGTCGTCTTGTCATGCATGGCCCCGTCAAACCGGCTGCCACCCCAGGCTTAATTCGCCCCAATTCCCGTAGATTGTGAGAATCGCAGTGCCTCTCACGCATCATGCCTATGACCTGCTCTTGCCCAGCAAGGCTCCAGCGCGCCGAAGGTGATCTTATCCGGTGGCAAACTTCGGCGAGCCATCTCGTCGAACAGCTCGAGGGACAGATGCCATTGCCTGTAGGATGTAGGTTTTTTTTTGGCCGGGGGCGGGGAGCGGGTGAGTCGGTGCCGTGTTTCAGGTTACTGGAGGCAGAATTCGATACTTGGGTTCTTAGACTTGTCCGCAACTCCCACATCACCCTAACCTCCCTAAAGATGAGCTAGCCCCCGAAGCCCTCAACTCCAACAGCCTCAGACTAGAACCCTACCCTGCGGTCATCAAACCCAAAAACATCCTAGAACCCTAAGCTCTGGAGTCTGGAGTCCCAATTTCCCCCCAAACAACTCCCACAATCCTAAGACCCAGCTAACCCATGAAGCCCTGAGCTCTTGGGCTTGAGGATCCGAGCCACCGTCCCTGACCACAGCCCGTCATGGTCGCGTTGAAGCTGACGACATCGGCCTGGTTTCGGGTGCAGGCGTTCAGGTTTACAGGGCGTAAGGTTCGGGGTCGAGGATTAGGGTGCATGTAGAGTGCCCATGATCGCTAAGAGCCTTGCTTTTAGCTTGAGACCTTTGCTGGTGTACGTAGTTGGCTCGCAATCCCACAGTGAAAGCGCGTGTGCCTCGGCAGCATGGAAGCGCGCATGCTTTGGAACCCAGGGCTCCGTTTAGGGTTTAGGGTTTAGGGTTCCTTCCTTTTGCTACTGTTGGGTCGAGTATCTGCGCAGGCCCGACAGGCTTGACCTGATCTGAGCCATGGTCGTGCGACCTAGGACGCACGTGCTCCGGCGATGTCCGGAAGATGAGGCTCATCAACCAATCTTTGAAGGTATAGGGCCTTAGTAATTAGAATAGGTTGCATAGGTTGTGGGGTATAACATACTACAAATAGAAAGAGGAACCCCCAAGAACTTATTGGCTATCATTGAAGCCCCTATAGATACTGCGACCTCGAATAAATCTTGAGCCCGACCTAAATCGAGGAGGACTGCCTAAACTAGAACACCGTTCCTTCCTCACTCATAGAGAAGCCGAATCCAAAATACATCATGAAAGTTACACCCTACACCCGCATCGAAAAGCCCAAGCCCTGAACACTACATCCTAAATCTGCAACCTGAACTCCAAACACCCCGCTCCTCAACCCCACAAAACGTCAGATCCTAGGAGCCCACTAGCGGAGACGGAACGATTTGTAGCAATATGTTCGGAGGGTCCCTATACACGAATACTAGAATTCACTCAGAACCCTAAACCCTAAACCCCTAAACCCTAAACCCTAAAATCCGTCTGCCTCCGGCAAACGGCCAAAGAGGTCCAAAGCCAACGGCCACTGCCTGATCTTGATAGGCTGTTCTGAACGATTAAGGATGGCCCTTCATTAACTCAATTCTGAAATCGGGGTGTGCAGGAGCTTCAATACAGGATAATAACTTTAACCCAGATAAGATGTTGGAGTATACACTTGTTGCAGACTTGTGCAGCGGCTAAAGGTGGATATTCAGACCTCTATATGAACACCAGTCCATGGCATTATCGGTCGTTACAGCTGTACATCGTGTGCTTTACGAGATTTGACCGACACAATGAAAAGTGAAACATGCGCTACAACCCTTAAGGCGATCCTTTAAACATCATACACATACCGATTTTGTACACATCTAACCTCCTGGGCCTGTTGGCACCAACCAGTCTCCTAACTCTCCGGGCGTCAGGAGGAATTTCAGTCCCTGCACCCCAAACCCGGAACCCATGCGCATCTGTTCGTCAAAACCTGCCAACACGAAAGCACGCCCATGAAGGGACTTGATACTCACAGCACTAGCTTTGACAATAACTTACCTTGCACTCTCTTCTCTAAACCCTGAATCTTAAGCCCAAACCCAGCAACAGCACGCATATCGACCGCTTCTATTGTAAGCCTTGAGAAATCGAGCCGCAGGGTCTCGTTAAGACTTGGCCTGGCGGCTGACTTCGGCTGAGCGCCGAAATTGTCGCGTTGTACGCCACCTTTGTTGATTTGACGGTTCGCAGACTCAGGGTTTAGGGTTTCAATGATATACGTAAAAGCTCTCTTCTTTAACAACCGGGCCCCAAAAAGTTCAAACTTTCGAAGATAGAGCTAATATATAAGGCCAAAAAGTTTAAAGTTCCCCCGTTCACTGTCTAAGGAAGTGCCTCGATGTTGGGGTTATACTGTAGTATAATGTAGTATACTTACATGTGGCATAAGATCCGTCAGGGGATGCTTTTGCTGATGTGTTAAAGCCCTGTGTCCGAACATCTCCTACGCACTGCTCAAACAAACGTGACACGGCGCCGTAGGGATCTGAAATCCCCAATCCCGTCAGCACCTGGTCTCGGGTTCGTGTTCATAGGACCTCAGGGTTCAGGGCTTGGCGTTTAGGATGGCCCTTAATACACAGGAGTCTTGACAATTAGAATAAAGCTTTGGGGTATATGGTACATGAGTTCAGTATACAGGGATCCAGGACCCCCCAATGGCCCTTTAATGGAGCCCTTATGGCCCGTAATAGTGGGTATTTAGGGTATATTAGAGGGTAGTCGGGGGGTCTAGGATCATACGGGGGTTTTCGATTCATTCCGAGCCTAGGCTAAGTGCAGTCTTCGGCCGCGAGAGTCTGAGCCGGCGCAGCGTGGAAGAGCGAAAGCGACCTAACCCACTCCTTGGGGTTGTCGGCTGCACGTGGAACTACGGAGGTCATGAAACCCTAAACCTTAACCGCGAACCCTAACCCTAAACTCCAACACCTACAATAGAACATGCACCTACGTGGACGTACGGAGGTCTGTGAGCCCTACCTTGGAAACTCCACACAGTCCCGAAGCATTTCAAACACAACAAAGACGCCGGCCTCGTGTTGCAGTCTGTGGGGCGCAAAGGGGCGAGTCTCGGACAACACCCTGAACTCTGTAGACCCTAGAATAATGGGTTCCCAGGGTTGCTGTAAGAGTTCAGGCTTCTAGCTTTGAGGACGCTTTGATTTGAGGTTCGCAGGGTAGGGTTGTAGGGTCTACTGGTCTTGTCTAGATCTTGTAAACCACCAGTCGGAAAGCTCAAAAGCCTGAACTACAACCGCCCGATCCTCCGAACTTCCAGTGTGCGACCGATCCTCCGAACTTCGAGTGTGCGAGCCGCGAAAGGGCTTTTGGTTTCTGGGGGCTGTCTTCTGAGTAGTCTGGTATCATTAATTAAAAATTCAGGAGCCAAAAAGAACAGCACTGGTAGTTCCAACCTTAAAGCCCTTGAGACACCCGAACACTGGCTCCCAAGCAAAGAAGAAGAACACGATGATGGCCTGTACTAAAAGTAGGCTCCATCACACTCGTTTGCAACGCTTTCTCCCTCGCTCAGGTCTGCATTGCCCAAATCATGATAAAAAAAAACGTCCATGCTACCAGCCCATCCATTGGCCAGTGCATCCAGGCCCAAACCATGACAACGTCCATGCTAGCAGCCCACTCATTGGCCAGTGCATCCATGCCCAAACCATGATAACATCCATGCTACCAGCCCAACCATTGGCCAGTGCATCCATGCCCAAACCATGATAACGTCCATGCTACCATCCCAAACATTGGCCAGTGCATCCATGCCCAAACCGTGATAACTTCCATGCTACCAGCCCAACCAATGGTCAGTGCATCCATGGCCAAACCATGATAACGTCCATGCTACCAACCCATCCAATGGTCAGTGCATCCATGCCCAAACCATGATAACATTCATGCTACCAACCCATCCAATGGTCAGTGCATCCATGCCCAAACCGTGATAATTTCCATGCTACCAGATAACTTCCATGCTACCAGCCCAACCAATGGTCAGTGCATCCATGCCCAAACCATGATAACGTCCATGCTACCAACCCATCCAATGGTCAGTGCATCCATGCCTAAACCATGATAACGTCCATGCTACCAACCCATCCAATGGTCAGTGCATCCATGCCCAAACCATGATAACGTCCATTCGACCAACCCATCCACTGGTCAGTGCATCCATGCCCAAAACATGATAACGTCCATGCTACCAACCCATCCAATGGTCAGTGCATCCATGCCCAAACCATGATAACGTCCATGCTACCAACCCATCCAATGGTCAGTGCATCCATGCCCAAAGCATGATAACATCCATGCTACCAACCCATCCAATGGTCAGTGCCTCCATGCCCAAACCATGATAACGTCCATGCTACCAACCCATCCAATGGTCAGTGCATCCATGCCCAAACCATAGTAACGTCCATGCTATCAGCCCATCCAATGGTCAGTGCATCCATGCCCAAACCATGATAACGTCCATGCTACCAACCCATCCAATGGTCAGTGCATCCATGCCCAAACCATGATAACATCCATGCTACTAACCCATCCAATGGTCAGTGCATCCATGCCCAAACCATGATAACGTCCATGCTACCAACCCATCCAATGGTCAGTGCATCCATGCCCAGACCATGATAACGTCCATGCTACCAACCCATCCAATGGTCAGTGCATCCATGCCCAAAACATGATAACGTCCATGCTACCAACCCATCCAATGGTCAGTGCATCCATGCCCAAACCATGATAACATCCATGCTACCAACCCATCCAATGGTCAGTGCATCCATGCCCAAACCATGATAACGTCCATTCGACCAACCCATCCAATGGTCAGTGCATCCATGCCCAAAACATGATAACGTCCATGCTACCAACCCATCCAATGGTCAGTGCATCCATGCCCAAACCATGATAACGTCCATGCTACCAACCCATCCAATGGTCAGTGCATCCATGCCCAAAGCATGATAACATCCATGCTACCAACCCATCCAATGGTCAGTGCCTCCATGCCCAAACCATGATAACGTCCATGCTACAATGGTCAGTACATCCATGCCCAAACCATGACAACGTCCATGCTACTAGCCCATTCATTGGCCAGTGCATCCATGCCCAAACCGTGACAATTTCCATGCTACCAGCCCAACCATCGGCCAGTGCATCCATGCCTAAACCATGATAACGTCCATGCTACCAACCCATGCAATGGTCAGTGCATCCATGCCCAAACCATGATAACGTCCATGCTACCAACCCATCCAATGGCCAGTGCATCCATGCGCAAACCATGATAACGTCCATGCTACCAACCCATCCAATGGTCACTGCATCCATGCCCAAAGCATGATAACGTCCATGCTACCAACCCATCCAATGGTCAGTGCATCCATGCTTGCACTGCCCTCTCTAAATCAACAAGTCCGGCCACGCAGAAACATCGTGAATTTTTTATTAGTAGTAGTAGTAGTAGTAGTTAGTAGTAGCAACAGCAGAAGAAGGAGGATGCGGGAGCAACGGAAGCAGCACTACAGTAGCAGCAAGGAAATGCTTGGAAGCAAAACGTCACCTTGCAGAGAACCCCCAAAAACCTCAAACTAAACATTGGCGCAGGTCTCTGCGTGTACTTCCCACCGGCTTTCAAAGGCTACAGAGTCGACTGTGTACGCTCGACATCAAAAGCCCTACCAAAGATCGACATGCTAGAGTCTCGGCCCCTGCCGCACGCTGTGATCGCAGCACCGTAGCACACCTGGATGGTTCTCGAGATTCGGCTTCGGGGCTGCAGGGAATTCTAGCCCGGCTTTCGTAGATGAGATGCTATGTGCTTTGTTCAGTTGCCGATGAGCTCCTTCGATGAGATGCTCTGCACTTCGCGGATACGCCGACTAGCTCCATACTTTACAGAAGCCCTTGTCCTCTGGAGTCAAGCCTCTATTACGTTCCTTTCCCAAGTCAGGGGTAGTCAGCGCTGCAGCGACTCGGAAAACAAGACATCGTGGGCATCAAGGGCACTGGGTCTTTCAAGAGGAGTTTAAAAGGTTTCAACGACCCCGACCACTAAGGCTCGGTGCTTCGACGACACAGGTGGGTGATTCAGGGAAGCTACACATGCCAATGCCTGTGAACATGGCCACAGTGTTCTGAGACTATGAATGAAGCGTTCAGACTCAGATAAGTTCCTCCATGAAGCAGTGCGTGATGCAGGTAGACAGAAGCAGACTCCGCAGCATTCGCATACAGGAATATGGGTGCATTGTGCTTGAACCCTAAACCCCGAAACCGTAAAACCTCAACTTCAGAACCCTAAAACCTGACCTCTAGCAAGACTCTGAACCTAAAGCCCTAAACCAACGAAGTCCGGAGACGGCGTCTGCTGGCAGAGAGCATCGCTGCATCTCCTCGAAGTATTGAAGGCTAAGGGCTTGCAGTTTAGGTTTACCTATAGTCTCCATTGTGGTTCCTTTTTGGGGTTACCATATAGGATCCTAATTATATATTTGGTTATACCAAAAAAGGAACTACAATGGAGACTATAGGTAGAATTTGTGTGTTAAAGTTTGGGGTTGAGGGTCTAGGGCTGAAGTTTCTTTTAAGGCCCTAAACCCTAAACCCTAAACCGTGGCTGAAGTTTCTTTTAAGGCCCTAAACCCTAAACCGTGGCTGAAGTTTCTTTTAAGGCCCTAAACCCTAAACCCTAAACCGTGGCTGAAGTTTTAAGGTTCAAGGGTTTAGTTTAGGTTTGAAGGCCCGGGATTCTGAAACTGAAGGCTTAGGTTTTCTCAGGGCGCGGCCACCCAGAACTCTAGGGTCTGAGCCACACCCTGCACGACGCGAACTCGACGAAATCCACTTCGAAACTGTCTGCGCAATTTCAATAGCGAGAGAACTTAGTACCTTAGGGTTTAGGGTGTAGGGTTTAGGTATCTTAGGGTTGAAAGGACCTTAGGGTTTAGGGCGTCGGGTTTAGGGCACATAGAAAAACCAAGAGATTCCGCAAAGGCTCGTCCAAAAGCTGCAGGGGAAGCTGCCAGTGAGATCCGGCGGCTCCCATCACCATACTGTAAGCCTTCAAAAGCCTGTGCTTCTTCAAGGCTTTGGGTAGAGTCCGGGAGCAGGAAATCATCGGAGCTTAGGGAAGTTTAGGGTGGTAACGGTTTTGGGGGTTTTGGGTTTGAGTTTTGATGTTGATTCGGATAGCAGCAGCTGACATGAAAGCTCCGTTCTAAATGCCTGGTCCCACACAAGAGGGTTGTTCCAACGTTGCATGCTCTATTCTAGGCCACAAGTAGGCTGACCTAATGTAGATACTTAATTGCCCATCAGGAGCCGACCCTTTCCTTTAAACTTCTAATAATGATTTTCATCAACTGGCTGATGCTCTCCTGACGATCATGATGTATACTAACTTCCTAACAGGAGCCGAAGATGTAATCATCAACAGCCCCTGCTCTTCCTGTCGATCTCCGTGCTTTCCAGGCAAAAGACACCTCGTCGAAAATAGGGGCCCTAGTAATAGTTAGAATACGGTTTTGGGGCATATTCATAGTATAACCAGTATTGCATATACCTAGGACTATAAAGGAACACGATTAGCAATTATTCAATTGTTCCAACCCCGGCAGTACCTGCAACATCCGCACAAGCCTGCTGTGGAAAGGACGAATCCATACCCGCGATTGCAAATCGCACCGACACTGCAACCCTGGGTCTGTAAGATCTCGGTCATCGCAGAATACAAGGATATGCGGCAAAGGACAGGCGTTTCGTAGCATGTAAACTTACATGAAGTAACAGCCCTCAATGCCTAATGTAGGAGCCTTAATATTTCGAAAAGGGTTCTGAGCGTACTGTAGTATCGTCATGATGCGAACCCTAACCCTGAATACTTACGAATCGTCATTATTCAGACCCCCAATACCTAGTCGAGCCCAGAAGCCCTTCTCGAGGGAAGTCCGCATCTGCCTGTGCTGACACTTGTCTGGTCGATTGCGTGCGGCTCGGAGCACCGACAAACCCCCAAATGAGGGCGATACTCCCGTATGGCAAGGCGCACTAAGTCAGAAACACGAAACATTCTTTGTAAAGCCCGAAATGAAACATATGATTCCGCCAAGAACACCCTCCTTCATGGGTATATGGTTGAATTCCTGATTCCTCAGTCTAATGCCGCGTGAAGCAACCCTTGCAATCGGAAAAGGGACAAGGATTTGGGACTATGAAAGAAGCTGTGTAAATAGTCCGAAACCCCTATATGAAAGCCCTGCAAAACCCGGCTCCACCCCCGTACACGGCTCTGAGCTCAATAACAGATGTGGAGGCCTGGTCCACCAGGAATGAACTAGACGCTGAGAGAGTCAGGATATATATCTGCAAAAGGTTTAGGATTTATGGTTCCTTAAATCGCGCTCCAGCTCCAATTCGTCTCGGGATCCGTATGCTTGACGACCTTCGACCCTAACCCCAAGCCCCGAACCCCAAACCTGAACCAAAAGCCAAAACCGCCCCCAGTTCTGCTTGGGCCCGATAACTGATAAGTGGTAAAGTCATTCGCAAATGGATACGAGTGTGAAATTTCTCGAAATCCGACAAAGGATTCTTGTGAAGCTCTTGATGTGCTTGTCCCTAAGTAACTAAGATGGTCCCGCTGTTGAAGCACAACCGACACCACAGGCCGTAGAGCCTGCAGGGTAGCCAACAGCTGACATGCTGGTTCCCATCGCTTGCCGCGTGCGTGGGCTGCTAGCTCCTGTTGGGAGGAACCCCCGATCTGCTTCTTTGAACAAATGACTTAACTCCACCTATATCTTCTGGCAAATTACAGTAACTTACAGCATCTTATAGTATCTTATATATAGTCTACTACTACCCTGGGACCCAAGAGTTCAAGCTTCCGGCAGAAGATCTGAACCCTGAACCAGGCCTTGGAAATACTGAAGCGCGACACCGGACAACCCTGAGCCTCAACCACCACAAGTTCGCAACCAGCACAAAGATCTGTAGTAGATAATGCGGATTCCTTACTATGGTAACTTCATGTAAACTCATCAACATGAGCCCAGTTTGGAGTTTGGGCTATGGCAGCTTCCCAGCCTTGGGAGGCTAATGGCTATGCGCTTTAGGAGATCCGAGTAGATTCCAGTTGAAGGTCTTGCATCACCTGTGTCAGAAAGCCCTACATCCTCAACCCCAAAACCCTAAACCCTCGCTCAACGCCCCTAAACCCTAAACCCACTCGGCGTATTGAGGTCCCCATCATGTTCACAGCAGACCGTCCTTGGGCCCAGAAGCCTCAAGACACGATTCCTTAGCGCCTTCGCGGACAGCATAACCCCATAATCCCCCCCATCAAAACACACATTGTTCAATCATTCGTTGTTAGTTCTGTTGGCCCTAGCCTGAATCAGTACCATTCCTTACAGTTTCTTATGCTCGCTTATATAGCCTAAAACACGATTCTAGTTATTTGCGAACATAGAAGCCTTACAGTAACCCTTAAAGATAGAACCCTTTAAAAGAACCCTATTCTAGTTTCTGTGTTATAAGGGTAGGGCTGACAGCTCTGCTTCACTCACTTGCCTTGGCCGCCTCCGCACCCAGCCGCCCAAGTGGAGGCATGCCTACACCAACAGCCATGCAAGTTCGACAGTGAAAGACAGGCTTGAGGGCTTGCCTAGAGTTTGGGGTTTAGGGCTGTGGGCTTTTGGTGGTTTCGTTGTTGTCTTTGATGGGCTATGTCTATCGACCAGGGAGTAAAGGCCTATCCTGCATCCAAAACACCCAGGGTTGTGAATTTTTAGGGCTTAGGGTTGTGGGTGTTGGGGTTTAGGGTGTGGGGTTGAGGATTCAGGGTCAAAGGTCACAAGATGGAAGCTTGAGCTATGATACGAACTTGTCTAGAGGCGGGGTTGAGATCATATTGGGCTACGTTTTCGTTCCCAACATCTTGCAAATGCCACATTGAAAGCAAGAACTCAGCACTGCGACCTGCGGAAGTCCGAATCCTCAGCCAGATACACATACCCCTTACCCGATTTCAGCCCCAAAGCCCGGAAGTTCACCTCAGAGGGGCTCAGAGGATAGGGTGAGAGCTGAAACCGAGAATAGAGGAGTGCTCCAGCAGTGAGAAAAACTTCTGGGGCTTCGGAACTACTTCCTTCAAGCAACAAGGCTTCGCGGGAAGTGTCCTTGACGAAGGGACTTGAAATACTAGGTTTGCTTAACGAAATGCGCTCGAGCGCCCCCTCCAAACTCCCAGCCCAAGTGTTTCAACTAAACCCCAAACCCCAAACCCTGGACCCTGTAACGTATACATGCTGAATCCAAAACCCTGCACCTTCTTTGCTGGATTTGCTTGGGAGCTGAGACCGAGGATGCGCGGACGCGTCGCGAAGTCATGGCTCCGGATGTCTGGTTCTGGATTCGGGTCCCAGGGCTTCAAATCTACGCCGTGAATAGTACATTGTTTCAGGATTTGGGGTTTAGGTTTTTGAGGGTTGCAGGTTTTGGGGTGTGAGGTGTAGGGCTTAGGGCTTTAGGGCTTCGGGGCTTTCGGTTTGCCTGTGAGGGTGAGTTGAGGCTATAACGCGCTGAGTCATGGAAAAAGCTTGCTGTCTGTTTCTTCTGAAACCCAAGCCACGGGAAAGTGCCAGTCGAGGGGATGCCACAAACCCCAAACGCAAAACCTCCAAAGCTTCAAGCCCTAACAGCCCTAACACCCCCAAACCCTATTGGGGCCGCGTGAGATCTTCGCAGAGGTCAGTGGCTACCAAAACTTACCAGGCTGCAACTTCCTAAACCCTAATCCCTAAACCCTATAAGACTTAAGCCACCGATCTGAACTTCAAACTTCCATGCGGGAAAGTACCGAAGTCCATGCTTAGGCTTAGTCCCATGGTATGAGCCCCTGAGTAAGGAGTCCCCTGCAACTTCTGTACAAGGGCCTTAATAGCTGACATTGTTGACATAGGCTTTGATATATACTTTACATCGTTGTTTCGGCATGGTGGACTTAAGCCTCATCTGAACTCATGTGGGTACAAGGACTCACTCACGTTTTTCTTCTTTTCAGTCAGGGCATCAGAACGCTGGTGCCGTAAGGTGCCGTAGCCCGTAAGAGCGCCGACACCGAAAGCCTGCGTTGGGGTGTCAGCTTGGTAACGAATACAGAGGGGTGTTAAGAGTTAGACGAGGATTCGCGGGGGCCATCATCTACTACAACTAGAAACAAAACCTCTAATTCTTCAGATGTTTCGGGCTTGCCAGTGAAGGATGAGCTGCAAATTGGATTCGAGTTTGTGGTTTACACTTTACACTTTAGGTTGGGTACTACATTGTAGTGAGTCATGTTCGGTCAGTCGTTGGTTTCTGTTCTCAAGTCTATATATATATATATATAGCCGAGCTTCCTGAAAATGCAAGTCTGCGGAGACAGTGAGTCGAACCCTGCGGGCTGTTTGCTCAGGGCTCTCGACTCAGGGTGTACAGTAAACCACATAAAGTTGGAAACCGGTTTAAGGCCAAATAGTGCTGGGATTCCCTTTACATTACTCTTAATGACTGAGGCTATTGGGTTTCCAACTTTTCCGCTTCTACTTTAGAAGCGAGAGGTTAGGGATGGATTTGCTGAGCGGACCGGCTCAATCAAGCATGGGCGGTTCGAAAATCGTGAACCCTTCAGCGTAACCCTAAACCCTGAACGCTACCCAGAGGGCCCATAGTAGTTCCTTTTTGGGATTACCTTATAGACTTCTAAATATGAACCCCCAAAAGGAACTACTTTGGGGCCTATGGGTAGACCCTAAACAGCCGAACCCTGAACCTCCCATCTGAACTCAAAAGCCCTAGCCTAAACCCGAAAAACCCAAGATCCTTAATGCCTGAACGAGCCCTCAAAACTAGGGTTTAGGGTTTAGGGTTTACGCCTGAAAACCCAGGAATCCTTCAACCTAAACCGCTACATAAGCTAAGCGGCTAAGCTTGAGGGGCCTAGCGAGATTTTGGACGAGGCTCTCGGAGGGGTTGATTTAGACGTCAGGCTTTAGCATGCGCAGTTGCTTAGGATTTTATAGGCTTTAGGGTTTAGGGCTCATGATTGGTGTTTTTCGGGTTACAGCCGAGTGCGGGTTAATGAGGATCTGGGGATTATGGGTGTAAGGTTGAGAGCATTTTTGTTGCGCTCTGCAGCGAGGCCTCCTCCCATGGTTGTCTTTAGCATGCACGGGGCCTCGAAACATCTGTCCGAGCCCAAAGCGATTTGGAAAACGCAGGGACTTTCTTCATCCACCTTTCTCTTCGGTTTGAGGTTCAGGGTTTAGGGTTTAGGAGCTTCGCGATACCCAGGATACCCATTCCCAGTGAGTTGGAATGGAGGAAGCATGCACAGTAAATATATGGAATCTTTGCTGTTGTCATCGTGCACGTCAGCAGTTTACGCGATGGACGCGACATTGCAAAATTCACGGAACGAGGGATGCTTATGAAGATGATTCTGCACGGCGTAGCCCTCGTTTTGCACCTCTATGCTTAAAGAGCTGAAAAGCCCCTGCAACTTACGCCTGTGGATACGTGATCCGCTGCGGCAGAAAGCAGGACAAAACGTCCGGCCAAGGTGCAAAAGCACCCAGGGAGGCGGGGGACGGGTTGTGGGGGGTCACAGGAATCCTGCTGACTTGCTTCGGGCTTAAGGTTTATAGGGTTTAGGGTTTAGGGTATAGGCCTACAGTATAACCATTCCTGGTTTCTAGAGCTTAAACCCTAAACATTCTCTGCTCAATGTGTATTACCGAGGCAGGGGACGCGGAATTCATGGTTCAGGGGGCCTACAAGTAAGCATGAGGGGGTGGGGGGTGCGGGGNGGGGTCGAAGTCAACGCTTCTACTCGGACCGCTGCCAAGGATGCAACGACTGGAACCCTTGAACGGGACCCTATCTTGCCCCATCCAATGCTAGATTCTAGCTTGGAACTGATACAATCTGACGTATATTACTTACAACAGCAAACGCAAAATAATCCAAACAAAAACTCGGAAGGGGTCTGGGTAGCAGTTCGCGACCACTCAAGCCATGTCCCCCCACTGTAAGACAAGACTCCTTTTGCTATCTTCACCGGGAAACCTGCTGCAGGAACCAACGACTCAATACCCCTAAACCCTAAACCATCAATATGCCTGCAGTTGGGCAAAGTCGTAAATTACAAGCGAGATCTTTGTCACAGGACCCTTGGTCAAAGGATGCTGTGATAGCAGAGTGTCTAACAAGTACCACTATTCCTTAGGCTATTGGGGTTCGTTTCTATATAGTATAACAATACAATATAATAGAAAAGTTGTGCCTCAACACCCTCCTCTAATTCAATTTTAGCTTATGCACGCAGCTCGCTCTTCCTGTGACGGGCCGGATGCCCCTTGCCACAACCTCCGTACACAGAGAGAATGGGAGTTTCATAAAACTAGGGGGCTCCCGTATCAAAAAACACTACATAGGCGGACCCTTATCGCAAAGCCCATATCAAAAAGGACCCCCTAAATGGAGTTACCCCAATTATAACCCTACTTATAAACGACTTACTAAGTCCCCTGCCCCAACCCTAAAGCCCTAAACCCTAAGAAAAAGCCCTAGACCCCTCGTTTTTGAAAGAAACCCCCAAATGCACCTGGAGCGCACGGGAGCTGCCAGTGACAGTCACTTAAGGTAGTCATCTGTCAGGCTGTTGCCGGCGCGAAAAACCGTGAGACAAAGGAAAGCGATGTCCACAAGCACCAGAACTCGGACAGTGTAGTTAAGTCAGTAGAATAGGGTTTAAGGAACTATGAGGAAACACACGCACTATCCTACGGCTATATTATTGCGGAAACCGGAAGAACAGTGATGATTCGTACGTTCCTCCGACTGCATATCAGGGTTGGGGTTCAAAGCTTAAGGAGCTAAGGGGGCCTTTCAAGGTTCTCGAAGGGCTTCTGTAAGGTTCCTCTAGGGGTTATGCTTGGGGTGAAGAGGGCAGGGCTGCAGGGGGGGGGGGGTANGGGGGGGGGGGGGTAAGGTTTGGGGTCTAGTCTCTAGAGCTTGAAACGGGTCTGATACCTGCCCAGGAACCTGCAGAAGTGAAGACTTGGTAGTTCCCTACTACGAGAGATCCTCCAAAATATTAGATCAGGGCCGCTAAATCCTTGGACCCCTGATTCTAAGATGCCGCCATATTGAGCATGGTGCGTGGAGTTATTTCCACCTCGGGGTGGCCTGGCGGGAGGCTCAGAAATTCAACACTACCTGCAGCCTCCATTGTAGTTCCTGTTTCTGGTTTCGCCAATTCTATATAAACAGGATCCGATAAGGTAACCGAAAAAACTACAGGCAGTCTTCTTGTTGAGTTGATCGGTCTGCCTCCCCAACTCTGTGCTCCTCCTGATGGCACTCAGGGTCGGTAATCCTCAATGGACCTGGTCAAGCTACCCACATAGTCCCCCTTATAGCTACGGTTTCGGGTCGCCTTGCTTCTTATCGTGGGATCCGATTCAAGAACCCTAACCTCTAAAGGCCCTATACAGGTAGGCACCCCCGGCCCCTAAACCCTGAACTACAGACCCTAAGGCCTGAAGCCTGAACCAACACTACATCGGAGACTGCAGGTAGGCCCCCTCTGTGCGTGAGAGCTCCAAAGGGCTCAGCGCGTGGAGGAGACGCCATTGTCCTCCATAAACTTCCGAGCGATCCGGAAGATGAGATCCTGAGTGCAGCTTCGGGTTTGGGGTTTAGGGGTTTAGGCTTAGGGTGTTGGAGGTTAGGGTGTATAGGGTTTATACATTGCTTGGGGTTTGGGTAGCGTTTTGGAGTTTAGGGTTTATATAGGGTTTGGGATGTTAGGGGTTTAGGTTTTCGGAGTTTATAGTGTTTAGGATTTACGTTGCAGGTTTGATCATAAACGTGCTAAGGAGGACAAAAACCTCATGAACATGCCAAGACAGCTTGCCTGAAGGACGAAATGACCCTTAAAAGTAGGGGCCCTATACCCATATACTATGAATCCCTATATGGTATATGAACCTTAAACCCTTTTAGGGTTCATTTCGTCCTTAACGTGACAGGAACACAGCTTACCTCAAAAAAGTCTCACAGTCAGCTCCAGTTTTCTCCTGACTCGAAGATCCAGAGTTGTCTAGTCTCAGGGTTTAGGGTTTAGGGTTTAGGGGTTTAGGGTTGACAGCAGAGCCACACCGCCGATGCGTAGAGGAAGGTAGTCCACGTACATCACCTGCAGACAGGAAGTAATTAGTGAGAGCGGGGTGCGTCGGAGTTGAAAGACTCTCTGGCAAGTTGCAGTTTGCCCTTAACAAGTTTTGTTGAAAACAAAAACGCCAGTGACGCTGAACCGATGGTCCTTACTGCGTCAACCCTGAACTCTGCTAAAAGAGCTTTAGCCGCTTGAGGCTTGAGAGTCCACAGTGCCCAATGGCAGTTAGAGCAGCCCTTGCGCCGCCAAGCCCCCACCCTAGGACAACTCCAATCCCAACATCCCCACGGCTATATGTGAAAACTTGTCTATGCCAATCTGAGTCACACCCAAAGAGGCAAGGGGGCCTTGTAGACTTGGGTTTAGGGTTTGGCGTCAAGGGTTGCAACTCTTGTGGGATTGGGGATGGGGATTCTCGGGCTCAGCCCTACAAAACCCTAACCCCTAAACCCAAACAAAACCTAGGGTTTAGGGTTTAGGGTCCTAAACCCCAACCTTCCAAAAAAGCACACAAAACAAAACGCTTCGCGCGTTTTTTGGGGCTCCCAAGGCAGCCTTCAGTGCACTCGCCAGCTCTGGGACTTTGGCTCCAGCGAGCCTCGGCTTGGGGACTGAAGATAGCGGCCTTCAATCTGGGAGTTTCCGAAAATAGGGGACCCTAAGTGAGGACCCTAATATTGTACCCTAAATAGTAGGATCTTAGGCTTTGGGGCTTCAATGTTCCATATGGGAGTTTCCGAAAATAGGGGACCCTAATATAGTACCCTAAATAGTAGGATCCTTATTATAAGGACCCCCAAATAACGGTACCCCTAATTCTCGGAAACTCCCAAGTGTTAGAGTAGGGCTCCTTTAAAGGGATCCGAACAGGATCCAGAAGAGGGTTCCTTTCAAGGGTTCCTAAAAGGGGGTCCCGCAAAACGGGATCCTAAAGGGGCTCGAGAAGATGGTTCCTTCCTAAACGGGCTCTGTAAGAGGGTTCCTTTGAACGGATCCCAAAACGGATCTAGAAGAGGGCTCCGTAAAAAGAATACTAAAGGGGCGCTAGAAGAGAGATCCTCAAAGGGCTCTACGAGGGTTCTGTAGTAGGGGTTGCCATCGGATATTACCATAGGAACCGGCTCTTCTCTTGCACTCTGAAGCGGAAACACAGCAACATAACTGAAAGCAAAGAGAAGCAGTCCTACACCCGAAACCCATGACGTTGCCCCAAAGCCTGCAATGTATCCGCAGCCCTGAACCTTGCTCCCAAACCCTCCGAAAGCGGCCGCGTTGCAAACCTTCAATGATTTCGGCTTTCCGCGAATCTGCCTCGAGAGCCTGCGCTGCTTTCGGGTTTGTTGATGATCCCATGGTACCCCTAAACCCTAAACCCTAAACCGTGCGCTGGTTTCGGGTTTGTTGATGATCCCATGGTACAGGAACGCGTGGAGTTCTTATGGGCCACTTGAACTTCTGTTTTGCGAGTCGTTTTTTTTTTTTAGGGGCCTTTTTCCGTCTGCAGAACATCCAGAGAGCCTCGTTGAGGCAGGCCTGTTATGCTCACCCCTCGCTCACTTGCCACCCTCGACAAATCAGCCACTTTCAGACAACCCTCTTTCATCTTCTCGGCTCGACCCTGCTTGTTCCCGGCCCTCCACAGAGTACCCGTTCGGCAGCTGCATCAGCTCACCCAACCATCCCAACGACACGGCATCCGACAGCGACGAAGAAGTAGGGCCCGCCAAAGGAGACGGGGGCTCAGCACCAGGACCAGGGACCGGTTCTGCTCCTCCTTGGCCATTGCCTTCACAACCCTCCCCTTCATCTACAACGGCATCCCGCATCGGTACAAGCGCCCCCTCCAGGACCACATCCAACATCGTGTCCGCCACCACGCCGGAGTCCACCTGCACGACGTCCGTCGGGACCCGAGACGTGACCAACTCATCATCCCGGGCTCCATCGTCTCGTTCCCCGAGAACCTCATCGTCCTCCTCCATCTGACAGATGCGCTGGGCCTGTAGCATTTCCAAGGTGGCCGCACCGAAATTGGCCATCACAGCCTCATCAGTGTGGGTCCCCTGGATCCACTCTTTGAAGACCACCTGAAACTCATCAAACTCCAGAGGCACCTGACAACGACGGTTGACCATCCACTGGCACCGGTAGTCGAAAGGTACGCTCAGTCCCTTGTCCACCTGGCCCCGGCCCCATAGTCACAGCCACCATCGTCCGCTTTCTGCTCGGGGCTTCGGGCCGCTTGTGCATTTCATCGTGGAGAGCCCAGTCATCCCATTCTCGTGCTGCTCTTGCTTGTTGGCTTTCCTCCTCCTCGATGGCTGCCACAACCGCCCTCTCCACACCCTGGTAGTACTGCTCCTCCTCTCTCTCGAACCTGTCCTGTGCAGCCTCCAAGGCCACAATGTCCCGGCGCTCTTTCTGCTCGTCATCAATCATTGCTTCAAGGTCTCGCTGCTCTTCAAGGCTGCTTTCGACTTGCACCGGGCAGCTGCTCACAGTCACCAGGCCGTCGGGGCATAGCAGCGGGTGGAGAGCTTTCCACCAGTGATCGGCCCAGTCCCGACCTTCGTCACTAGGCGCGCCATCAGTCCGCCCACTCGCCGGTCCCTCTGATCCACCAACTGCCACGAGGAGGGCCTCCAGCTGGTTGTAGAGTTCCAAGTCTCGTGGGAGGCATCTTCCCCTTAGTTCCCGAAGCCGATGTAGCAGATGCACCGCTCTCCTCGACGCACTCTCCACTGTGGGCCCTTCAAGGACCCCTTGTAGCCGAAGGACCACTCCGTAAACCCTGCTCAGGTCGAGTTGCACAAGACTCACCCATTCCTCCTCAGGGTGGGTGTGCATCTCCAACTGCATCATGGCCGAGTGGTCATCCACATCCCGCCCATCAGCCGTAGGTCCATCTTCCTCATCTTCAGGGTCCAGAACAACTTCTTCCATACTGGCGACATGCATGATCACTCCAACCTCATAGAGGAGAGCACGAACCATGGTCACAAAGGCGGAGGTCATGATGATCTGCTGCTCCATGGAGTATCCTTGGAGCACGTCACGAATGTAAGTCGCACGGTCGTCCGGGATCACAGGTCCTCCATCAGGGATCGTAGTCCGGCCCCGGGGAAGGTCAGCCACGCAGATCCCAAGAATGTACCTCCACACATCAACACCTGCATCCGCGTCCCTCGGGGCTTCCGGGAAGAACGCCAACGTAGTGTTCACCTCCTCAACGTCGCCAGAGCCTGAAGCTGCACCACTCGTCCCGCATGCACCACTGCCAGCAGCGGGCGGGCGCGGTCTCTGCGCGCATCTCCACGGGGCCCTTTCCAGATGCCGAGCCACCCGCTCTAGCATGCTGCGCCCCGGCCTGCCCGAGCCCTCGTCTCTGGCAGTGGCCACCCTGCCTGCCCTGGGCGCCCTTGTAGTGGAGCTGCGGCTTTCCCAGCTTCGACGCCCATCACCCTCCTCTTCCTCCGGACCATGATCCTTGGTTCTTGAGCGGGCGCCACCACGGTGCCGCTCACCGCCTCTCCGGCCTCGTTCCATGAGTTGGACAGCCTGCGTGTCATTGTGCCCATCATTCAGACCACTTGTAGACACCAGTCCTCTCAGGTTGTCCCTCCCACCACGGGCTGAGCGGCCGTTCGATGCTAAGCGGCTGTTAGATTTGACCTGCCCGGCCGGGGCATGGGTACTACCGAAATGCTTGTGCCATTTATCAGGGCTTCGGCCCAAAATATATGTCAATCCACATGTCTCAACATCGTTGGAAAGAGGTAGCGGCTACGTGTCGCGATGTTCGGGCGTCGATTTGTCCGATGGATGAACAGTTTGACGACCCTGCGCGGCTGTTCAGTCGATTTGCGCTGCCAAAACAAAAAACAACGATATTTCATGTATGTGTCTACATATATATTATACATATATATATATATCTACAATATCTATATATCTATATATGTCACCCTGCATGCACGATTCCTCTGTATTAACAAAATATCGCACATGCATGTATACATGCATACACAAGTTCATGTGCATATATTCATGTACACACATATACTAATACATGCACACACACACATACAAATATACACATACATGTGCATATACATACATACATACATACATACATACATACATATATATATATATATACTCATACAAACATACACACATCCATGCATGCATGCATACATATACAGAACCACATATATATATATATATANTACATACATACATACATACATACATACATACATATATATATATATATACTCATACAAACATACACACATCCATGCATGCATGCATACATATACAGAACCACATATATATATATATATATATATATGTGTGTGTGTGTGTGTATCCATAGGTCTACATATATATTTTCATTCATACAGGCATATAACGTTTATAACTATATAAATATTTCTATCTAGGATTCAGAGGTGAATTCAAGGGTCGGGNGGCCTCAACACGTTCGACGCTTGGGATTAGCCCTCTGTGCACGATCCCCCGCGGGGGGGTCAGATGGACTTCGAGCCTCCTGGCTCCTCGGCCAGCTCCTGCAGCGGCACCTCTAGCTTTGAATTGCTGAGCTCCCACGTTCACCGCTTGCAGGTTGCATTTGACAGGGCAGAGAGCCGCCTGCGGGTTGCTGAGGACCATATCGATTTGCTTGAGCAGGGCCAGCGGAACCAGGAGGCTCGNGCTCCCACGTTCACCGCTTGCAGGTTGCATTTGACAGGGCAGAGAGCCGCCTGCGGGTTGCTGAGGACCATATCGATTTGCTTGAGCAGGGCCAGCGGAACCAGGAGGCTCGCTTAAGCGGGGCCGAGAACTTTCTTGCGCGCCTGCGCGCGCTCTTCCGTTGGATGAGCTGATCGCTACGTGCCACCATGTTTGGCCTCCCTTCCACTTCTTCTTCCGCCTCTGCGGGTGATTCTAGTGGGGGTGAGTTAGCAGAGGCTGCTCGCCGCCGTAGTGCTGCTGAGGCTTTTGGCTCGTACGAGGCCCATCTTGCAGCGTGCAATCGCAAGTTCAATAAGAGTGGGTTTCAGCGATCTTGGGACTTTGGGCTGAAGCCGACGGCCACCTCCTTTGCCGGAGTGGTTTGTGCTCGTGGGCCCTTGCCACCCGTGATGGCGGTGCCTGTGCCTAAGATGGGGCCCTCGCGGCCCACTGTCTCATCAGTGATTCAACTTGCATTGGGCAGGGTTAGGGCCGANTGATGGCGGTGCCTGTGCCTAAGATGGGGCCCTCGCGGCCCACTGTCTCATCAGTGATTCAACTTGCATTGGGCAGGGTTAGGGCCGATGCTTCGTGGAGTGCGCATCTTGAGAAGAAGCTTCAGTCGGCTATCCAGAAGTGGGTGTCCATCGTTCTTGAGGATCCGCTTTCTTTTGATGTAGGCCGACGCTGTGCTGCTGCGGCCTGCCAGGATGCTGCACTCAGTCAGGGCCTGCTGCATACGTTTTCAGGAAAATCGTCGGGCACCCTTCACAATCGTGCCGGCCCTCTGCTCCGGTTTCTGTCTTGGGCCAAGAGGCGTCAGATGCGGCCGCTTCCTTTGAGGGAGTGTGATGTGTATGAGTTTCTCCTTGACCTGGAGGATGCGAGTGCACCTTCTTTTGGCAAGGCACTTTTATCTTCTATCGCATTCTGCAAATTTGTGTTGGGTGCCGAGGGTTTTTCGGATGCTCTGAATAGTGGGGCTTGCGCGGTCATCTTTCTTGAAGAAGAGGAAGAGGCGCCAGAAGCCTCCTTTGACTGTGGCTATGGTTAAGAGGCTGGAGCGGCTTGTTGTGGACGAGCAGGAGAATGATGTNAATCGTGCCGGCCCTCTGCTCCGGTTTCTGTCTTGGGCCAAGAGGCGTCAGATGCGGCCGCTTCCTTTGAGGGAGTGTGATGTGTATGAGTTTCTCCTTGACCTGGAGGATGCGAGTGCCCCTTCTTTTGGCAAGGCACTTTTATCTTCTATCGCTTTCTGCAAATTTGTGTTGGGTGCCGAGGGTTTTTCGGATACTCTGAATAGCGGCCGGCTTGTGGGGCTTGCGCGGTCATCTTTCTTGAAGAAGAGGAAGAGGCGCCAGAAGCCTCCTTTGACTGTGGCTATGGTTAAGAGNGTGGGGCTTGCGCGGTCATCTTTCTTGAAGAAGAGGAAGAGGCGCCAGAAGCCTCCTTTGACTGTGGCTATGGTTAAGAGGCTGGAGCGGCTTGTTGTGGACGAGCAGGAGAATGATGTTGACCGGCTGTGTGCCGGCTTCTTCTTGCTTTGCATCTACTTGCGTGCCCGATACAGTGACGGGCAAGGGCTCAAAGGTTTGATGATCGACGAGCCGGATTGCTTCATGGGTCCATTGGCAGGGTATTTTCAGGGTGCGGTTTCTCGCACGAAGACCAGCTTTTCTCTGGAAAGGAAGACGGCCCTGCTGCCTATGGTTGGGCCCCTGTGCGGGGTTGCTGCTGTGCCGTGGTTTAAGTCGTGGCTTGGTCTTCGCGAAGATATGGGTATCCCTGAAGGTGAGGACTTCCCTCTCCTCCCGAGCCGTGGTCAGGAGGGTGGGTGGTCACCTGTGCCGCCGTCTGCTACAGTGGCTGCTGGTTGGCTTCGGGGGATTTTGACAGCCAGGGGTTTTCCTGAAGCTTCTAAGCTTGGTACACACAGCTGCAAGTGCACTACGCTTTCTTGGTTGTCAAAGTATGGGGCCGATGCTCTGCACAGGCGTGTCTTGGGATACCACAAGGCGCCGCANGCAAGTGCACTACGCTTTCTTGGTTGTCAAAGTATGGGGCCGATGCTCTGCACAGGCGTGTCTTGGGATACCACAAGGCGCCGCAGGACGAAATGATGCACATCTACGGGCGTGACAACCCACCACGGGCTGAGCGGCCGTTCGATGCTAAGCGGCTGTTCGATGCTAAGCGGCTGTTAGATTTGACCTGCCCGGCCGATGCATGGGTACTACCGAAATGCTTGTGCCATTTATCAGGGCTTCGGCCCAAAATATATGTCAATCCATATGTCTCAACATCGTTGGAAAGAGGTAGCGGCTACGTACGTCGCGATGTTCGGGCGTCGATTTGTCCGATCGATGAACAGTTTGACGACCCTGCGCGGCTTTTCAGTCGATTTGCGCTGCCAAAACAAAAAANGTTGGAAAGAGGTAGCGGCTACGTACGTCGCGATGTTCGGGCGTCGATTTGTCCGATCGATGAACAGTTTGACGACCCTGCGCGGCTTTTCAGTCGATTTGCGCTGCCAAAACAAAAAAACAACGATATTTCATGTATGTGTCTACATATATATTATACATATATATATATATATATATCTACAATATCTATATATCTATATATGTCACCCTGCATGCACGATTCCTCTGTATTAACAAAATATCGCACATGCATGTATACGTGCATACACAAGTACATGTGNACCCTGCATGCACGATTCCTCTGTATTAACAAAATATCGCACATGCATGTATACGTGCATACACAAGTACATGTGCATATATTCATGTACACACATATACTAATACATGCACACACACACATACAAATATACACATACATGTGCATACACATACATACATACATACATACATATATATATATACTCATACAAACATACACACATCCATGCATGCATGCATGCATACATATACAGAACCACATATATATATATGTGTGTATCCATAGGTCTACATATATATTTTCATTCATACAGGCATATAACGTTTATAACTATATAAATATTTCTATCTAGGATTCAGAGGTGAATTCAAGGGTCGGGTACTGAATCANTGTGTGTATCCATAGGTCTACATATATATTTTCATTCATACAGGCATATAACGTTTATAACTATATAAATATTTCTATCTAGGATTCAGAGGTGAATTCAAGGGTCGGGTACTGAATCAGAAAGAGATCAAGTGAGCATCGAGCCGCGGCCGATGTGGATTTCGCTCGATTGCGCCAGATCACCGCATGCTGGTGTGTTGCCTGCATATAGTTTTAGCAGGTATAGACGCATTCGGTCTTGCGATTGCCACAAATTTGGGGTTCGAGAAGTGTAGGCGGATCGGTGTACGTTGTGTATATACTATAGCAGGCATCATCGATCTAGCTCTATACTGGGCGCATGATTGCATTCAAAACGAAGTTCGTAGTTTCTTTGCATTTTTGCATTGTATATATGGTTGTCCTTCACATAAGATTTTATCCTTCGTTCGGGGCCATGGCGGATACCCCCACTCGAGACGAAAAGGTTCGGAGGTTGGCTGAGCTTCTGCATGAGAACTTGGTTGAAGGTCAGATGGACAGAATACGCCAGTCGGGTGCTCTCACGCCGACAAACAGCCTGAGACACCGTCGAACACGGGAGTGCTTGAAGTTCGTTCATGGTCTTGACGGTGGCCGCTGG
>BGNK01002822.1:94598-107808 GCA_003297005.1 Symbiodinium sp. clade A Y106
AAAAAAAACTCGAAAGCGGTGTCGGGACCCGGTGCTTCTACGGACGACGCAATGGACAACGCCGAGACGCAGATTCTGGATGAAAACGAGGAGGGGTTGCACAAATTTCACGTTTCTTTATTGTTCGAGCTGTACGTGTCCGCATAGAGTTTTTTCCTTTTGCGCAATTAAACCGATTACGATCGGAGGACTCGCAGGTGTATGTGGACGAGCCCAGCGATCCCAATGCTCCCCAGGTTTCTTGCAGGCAATCCATGATAGACTACAGACATGCCTGCTGGTACCTGTTGGGTTTGAATTGTTTTACCTAGATTTCTTTATAAATCTATTATAGACTCTATTAGCCCGAAATTGCTAGCCCAACAACTAATAAATCAACCTCAGGCTTCGCCGATGGTGCACAAACGATCCTCGGGTGATCTCAGTGTGCCTTGCCGGCACTCCTTAATTGGATCATGTCCTTAAGAATGAGCAGGTGTTTGGAGAGATTTATAAGATAAGGTCGGTGAAATCCAGCCAGCGAGACGCTTGAGGCTGAAGTCGACGCGACTTGCATCAATATTCTCTATATGAAGTTCAGTGTTTGAATGTAAATCGATTCTTGTGGATTTGATTGAATTTGAGGCCGAGCCAGCTTTGCATTCCAGACACAGAGGATGCCACTTGTCAGGGCTTTAGGATAGGCAAGTTTATCTATGGCTTTTATGCATTGATGTACATTCATTTCAGGCGGCCGACGAAGTTCATGATGATGAGAATGAGTGGGATGAGTGGGATGAGNAATGGCGGAGACGACCATTCAAATTGCCCGGCTGCTCCTGTGACTACAGTGGCTTCGAAGTGCATGGGGACAGTTTGTTTGGATGCGTATATGTATGTTTCGCCGGTGTGTGTGTGTGTGTCATGATGGCCATCATCTAAGGAAAAGGCTGATGTGCCACAAGTATCGTGGCGCGCGATGTGCACATGTGCAGCTGGAGTCTTTCATGTAGGGATTCTGATAATTGNGGCCGACTTTCATAGAAAGATAAAGCATTCTTCTGGATCCTTCGAAGCCCTGCTCAGCACAAAATATATAATTGCCTTCCCCCAGCCTCGAGCATCACCCTAAACCCTAAACCCTAAACCCTAAACATTCAGGATGGAAGCGACTTTGATTGGAAAGCAGCTCATGAGGACCGAAGTTACGTCCCCTGCATATATTTGTTGAGATTTTTGAGAGCAAGTTGGCTACTTAAAAGCCACTACAGCCTTATAATAATAGTGCTTGAAGTATAGGTCGATCGGAGAGTGTAAACTAACGGGGATATAACTAAGGATAGGGTGAGATAGGTTGCCAGGGAGTATAGATAATAGGTACCACAAATAGAGAGACATTAATTACCCAGAGAAGTAGATTTGAATTTTAGTTGCAATATTACCAGCCTTAGATATATATTTGGCAGGAGTACCTCGCAAAAGGAGGAGAAGAATGCGAGAATAACGAGGTGGAAGAGGAGGAGGAAGGTGCTATCCAGCGCCAGCAGAGCAAATGTGTTTCAGGTCAGTGGCTTGATGGAGATAACGTGTGGCATGATAATGAAACGAGTCCGGCCCCTGAGCCAAAGCCAGAAGCCATGCCCGTGGAGATGGACGATGACAAGTGGGCTGCCGATGACGACGAGTGGGACGCCGATTGGCCTATGGAAGAGGCCAATAATGATGAGGCAGCTGCGAAAGTTGCCGAGGCCAATGATTGGGGTTGGCAGGAGGAGGAAGAGTGGACAGGTGAATGGGAGGAAGACGGCTGGGAGGATGCCGATCCCACCTGGCCGAAAGCGGCCGTCAAGGACGTGACGAATGAGTATCCCAACGCAGCCGATAAGGCCAGACTGACCGTCTTTTGGCACAAGTATGTGGTTCCAAAGGAGCCTATGGGTAGTATTATACTGTTTCCGATAGCTCGAACTCTCAATTTTTTGCAGGAGACTCGTAAACTACTGTACCGCGCCCCACAGGAGTCTACCGAGCTCGAGAATGCCCAGGCGACAGCGACTGCCGACACGACACCCGAGACCAAACCCCAGCCCATCGAAGACCTCCCGACAACCATGAAGGACCATTGTTTCTCGAAGTTTGGACCAGTATAGATNCAGCCCATCGAAGACCTCCCGACAACCATGAAGGACCATTGTTTCTCGAAGTTTGGACCAGTATAGATAACTATAATCAACGGATTCAGTAGCTCATTTCGTTAGCAACCTAAATTTCAGTTTGAATTCTGCACTTCTATCTAAATTAAGGTGTACAGACAGGAAACCTTTCGATAGCTTAACATATGCCTAGTATATTCATTCGCTATAATAAAATAACACATAGACGAATCATTAGANTAGATAGATAGATAGATAAAAGAAGATGAACCCATGAATAATTTTAAAATATCATAAATATCCTTTGTCTCCGGGCCTGCATCAGGACATGCTGGGCCGACTTCAGATTATGAAAAATGACGATGATATACTTATGATGTGCAAGAAGCTCATCGACTCTTGGCCGTGATGTAGTTCTGGACTCTCGGTTCTTTTGTTCACATTATAGTACCAGCAGCTACTTCTGAAGTTGAGGAGTCGGCCTCATCCNCTTATGATGTGCAAGAAGCTCATCGACTCTTGGCCGTGATGTAGTTCTGGACTCTCGGTTCTTTTGTTCACATTATAGTACCAGCAGCTACTTCTGAAGTTGAGGAGTCGGCCTCATCCGGACCATCCTCGATACCCACGCCCCTTACCTAGATTAATGGACAGATTTACCGGTTAGATACCAAAAATCCCACAGCCTGCAGGCAGACAGCTCTGAAGACCAGCAGTGGCAAAGGGGCCACGACTGATTCCAAGGCTGGTTTAGGGAGAGATGTGTGCATTTACTAGAGTTGTATGTTTGTGCGCGCAGCTGCCATCAATCTGTCGTTAACTCGCTGTCGCTCTAATTCACTCCTAATGCAAATGAGCCGCTTCGATTGATTATAAGGCATAAGCCAAGAACCGATCAATCCATCGCCAATATCGTCTGCAGGACGGCCCTCGGCCTGCGAAAAGACTGCTCCGGTCCGTGGACGGGCCTGCGGTGTCTTCGGCTTCATCAAATATATATTTTGGACGACAGCCCAAACAACTTCTGATCGGTTTGTACATTCCCAGTTATGCTACCAAATAGCTCAGGAGTTCGAGATCCCCAACAATTATGTGAATGGCGTCCGCTGTCTACCAGACGTTGTTGTCCAAGCTGCACTGGGAGGATCACACCGCCCAATCAACCCCCATAGGCAAAGGCTCCTAGTTGCGGCGCACAAAGCAGCAGCATCCACTGGGAATGGCAACGACAAGACCCCAGCCACTACAAGCAATGTGCCAAAAAACAATCCAAAGGCCAAGGTGAAAGTTGCAAAGAAAGCAGCAAATACAGCAGCAAATCCGGTGGAGGACCCGGTGGCCGAGCCAGGCTCCAGCCCCGAACCCACGACGAGTGCGGATAAGCCCCTCAAGGCCCTCAAGCAGAAACGAGCCCCGTATCCAGACACTGCATACAACATCGCAAGAAAGGAGTTCTTCGCCCAGTTTCTTGTCTTTACTCAATCCAGGATATATGTTAGTTCGGTCTGAAATTTTGAGATCCGGGATGATACCACTTTAAACTTGTTCATCTGAAGCTTAAACTTATTCATCTGAGGCTTCCAAGTGATCTCCGCCAATCCGAGAAGCAATCCAGGCCCGGGACTTCGCAATGTAACCCTAGACTAATTAACCCGACACCTCCCAAACACCAACCCTATATAATGTGTCTGGGCCGCTCGATACAGATCCAGATCCATGTCCTGCGGGGTGCAGCGAATAGATTAAAGGTTTTATAAAGGGCTTCGGGCTTATCTCCTTCGCGACCTCTCACTTCTTTCTATTTTTTGTCAGTCGCTCTCTCATCTCGATCATCTCATCTCNATCTCCTTCGCGACCTCTCACTTCTTTCTATTTTTTGTCAGTCGCTCTCTCATCTCGATCATCTCATCTCATCTCGATCTCGATCTCATCTCATCTCATCTCATCTCATCGATCTCATCGATCTCATCATCTCATCTCATCTCATCTCATCTCATCTCATCTCTCTCTCGTTCTCTCTCTCTCTCTCTCCTCAAACCCAAGCCCAAACCCCAAAACACTTAATCTGGTATTGCTGTCTTTCTCTGTAGTTATCTCTTGTTGTTTGGGTTCTTTGGAGCATCGGAGCTGTAGAATAGCTGAATTAAATTTGAAGTCCTGACATCGATCTTAAACCTTGAGGTACGAGCCCATCTGGTACATCCCAGGTCGAGTTCTGATTCTTATGTTGACTGTTGCTCAAGTAAACTATTTGTAGCTCGGCGGTATTTCGCGATCTTGTAGAGACTCGAAGCTTCAGACCGGTTAGGGTTGATCATTTAAGAACGATACAACGATCTGAGTCAAATGGAAGTTTCACATGAAGATCAACCATCCCGAAAGCGCATGTTGGCTTTCGATTGCATGCGCGGCTAGGCAACGACGAACTAGCATGGGGTGCTTATAAATCCTCTAACTTTAACTCCTGGCTTTTGTAATAGGCTCACATCAGGTTTCGGATGGTGTCGGTGTTAAACGATATAGAATTGAGCTTGGGCTGAGATTCGAGGTTAGGGGTGTTCAGCTGGTAAGCCTGGAAAGGTACGCATGTCTGCACTGCTGTCATATTTAGGTTCTTTTGCCATAAATACTACTGAACCTCTTTAGATTAGGTATAGAAACTTGAAATCAGGCGCTTTTATCGAAAGGCGGCATAGTGTTTGAATTGCGAACATAGGAAACTGGAGTTCCTGGATCCAGAATATCTCATTATAAGACCACCGATCCTCCAATCTGCGGCAATATCCATCGATCCTCTGACACCTTGCAGAGTGTATGAGACAGGGGTATACGAGAATTCCAGGGATCGAGGAAAGCAGGGAGGGATAGATAGAGAGGGAGAGAGAGGGAGAGAGAAAGNTGCAGAGTGTATGAGACAGGGGTATACGAGAATTCCAGGGATCGAGGAAAGCAGGGAGGGATAGATAGAGAGGGAGAGAGAGGGAGAGAGAAAGAAGAAAGGGAGAAAGAAAGAAAGAAGGAAGAAACCATACGTATGTGTGTGTGTGTATGTGTGCATGAGTGAGCGAGTGATTGAATGATCGAGTGAGGAGTCAATGGTTCGATATAAGAGGGTGTATGGNAATATCCATCGATCCTCTGACACCTTGCAGAGTGTATGAGACAGGGGTATACGAGAATTCCAGGGATCGAGGAAAGCAGGGAGGGATAGATAGAGAGGGAGAGAGAGGGAGAGAGAAAGCAGAAAGGGAGAAAGAAAGAAAGAAGGAAGAAACCATACGTATGTGTGTGTGTATGTGTGCATGAGTGAGCGAGTGATTGAATGATCGAGTGAGGAGTCAATGGTTCGATATAAGAGGGTGTATGGATNTGTGTGTGTGTATGTGTGCATGAGTGAGCGAGTGATTGAATGATCGAGTGAGGAGTCAATGGTTCGATATAAGAGGGTGTATGGATGTGGGAGTGTGCAAGCTCGAAGATCTGTATGTGTGGTTTGGGTAATATGCGCACATATATACAGCACTGTGTGTTAACATGCACAAGTTAACAAATATGAATCCCTGAGACCTTTATGCAAGCNGAGTGTGCAAGCTCGAAGATCTGTATGTGTGGTTTGGGTAATATGCGCACATATATACAGCACTGTGTGTTAACATGCACAAGTTAACAAATATGAATCCCTGAGACCTTTATGCAAGCCCCTACTGGGTCAAACCATTTGGGTTTAGGGCTTGGGCCTCTAACACCCTGGGTTAAACCATTTGGGTTTAGGGCTTAGGGCCTCTATAACACCCTGAATGAAGTGAAACCCTCTACCATTCGCCTCGATCTCTGAATTTCTTAACACCACAAGCCCTTTGAAACCCATGTGGATGCCAATCCTGAGCAATTGCTTGGTACTGGCGGCTTGTACACTTGCTCATCAATAGACAGAGAGTGAAGGGTTGGAGAGAAGGAGATCGACTGAATCTTTTCGAGCTTGACAGAGAAATCGAGAGATAGAAGTACGATAAGGAATTGCATAGAGATGAAGTAACCCTAGGATGAAATACTTCAGCTTGTAATGGCAGTGTGCAGACCGATAAGCGGCGAGTTCGTCTGCTTCGGCGGCAACAGCTCTCACCAATTGCGGGGTGGCTGCAGATCTGTGCTCCAAGGAAATTCATGCAGCGGAAGTACTTTAGTTTCGGTATACACATAAGTTTCGGGCTTTGGTTTTGTTCATTGTTTGAAGACTTCGAGATCAGCTAAGATTAAATATATGTAGGATTGGTATTGGCGTCATGTCGGCTTGAAGACTCTATTTGATGGGCACTTGCGATAGGACCGAATAAATACCACTATGCTTTCTTACGGAGAGATTCCAACATAGTCAGGCAATCCCATCTATCCGCTTCCAGCCAAAGGCAATCAAACATAATCCCTTAACTCGGCCATTGTGGTATGACTTCGCGCATGTACGCACTCACTCGGCCATGCGTCAACGCGCATGCACTCGACTCATGGTGGTGACAATNTTGGTTTTGTTCATTGTTTGAAGACTTCGAGATCAGCTAAGATTAAATATATGTAGGATTGGTATTGGCGTCATGTCGGCTTGAAGACTCTATTTGATGGGCACTTGCGATAGGACCGAGTAAATACCACTATGCTGTCTTACGGAGAGATTCCAACATAGTCAGGCAATCCCATCTATCCGTTTGCAGCCAAAGGCAATCAAACATAATCCCTTAACTCGGCCATTGTGGTATGACTTCGCGCATGTACGCACTCNCAGCCAAAGGCAATCAAACATAATCCCTTAACTCGGCCATTGTGGTATGACTTCGCGCATGTACGCACTCACTCGGCCATGCGTCAACGCGCATGCACTCGACTCATGGTGGTGACAATAATTATAAGCCGTCTTTGAAGAAGTGTTTTGCGGCATCTGTATAGTAGAACAATTAGGTTAATTATAGTATAGGATCGGGTTGGTGTTGGGCTCGGGTTAATTGGTTTATGGTCGGGTTTCCTTCTGCTGGAGCTGCGGCCAAGAAGCTTCAAAGTATAGGGTTTTGCCAGATCCAGTGCCAGCATGCAGGTGGAAGAACTCAGAAGAGCACCAGGAAATCATGGAGACCCTCAGCATCAACGAGCGCAAACGCCGCCGTTACATTTAAGAGGCTTTTGGGCGTTTAGTTTTGTGGCAATTCAGTGTGCTTGGTCTGCTGCGTGCCGTACCATGCTCCGAAGCTGGGGATTGCGCTGACGGCATACTAGTTCGAATCTACACCGGTCATATAAATAGGTCTCGTATACTACAGTAGTAGTTAGCCAACACGCGCAGGGGACTTCGAACCTGCAATGTATGGCAGCAGTGTGCTAGCACATGGTCTTTGCATACTTCGAGCTCGAGAGATGCGATTCTGGAGATTTGTGATCGGGGAACTGGAGGCTCTGCAAAACAGTTGTGCAACATGGGTGCACTGAGTCGAGTTTGCTGTGAATGCACTTGCTGCTCAGATTTCGGCTGCTTCGGAGCTGGATGTATGAGGGACCTTTTAAATTATGGGATGTGTCAGGGACCTGGAATATGCAACCGTTCGGGGCTACTTCACCCGGAAGAAATTTAAGGTTTTTCGTACTGATCGCAGGATACTTCAGTTAATTAGTATAGNGCTCCTGGCTGCGATCGCGACACTCCGCTTGAGCCACTCGACGGCACCGCATCGATCATCACGTGGCAGTGACCATTCGTAGATCCTCAGCTCCAGCTTTCTATATTTTCAGGTTTCGGGCCGAAATCGAACGATCTCGACTTCTTGGAGGTCTTTGCAGGCAGGGCTCGATCCGGAATTAATAGGACCACGATCAATCGTTCATCACTCATATTTTCCTGTTAGGTCTTCGGTAGATTCAATTATCAATCTATATCGGTAACCCACATCGAACAAACCAAAACACACGCACGACAGGAGAGCACTTGCTGTACTCTGCAGCCAAGTTGTACGGGTTGCGGGCGCACGGCATCGATGAGCCTCTTCCCGCAAGATTGAACCTGGGATCGAACCCATCGGATCACTATACTCGAGCTTTAAATAGAACTCGATTCGTTCCTGAGGTGGCCTATACGAGGAAACTCGACCTATTGACTCCTTTCGGCTTCCTAACTTGCCTGCACTGTGCATCTTGGAGGCAATGCTGTCTGGATGTGTATGGGGGACCAATACTTGTAGGGTTATAAACCGAATTAGTTGTACAGGTTGCCTAGTGTTCACCCACTTAGGCCAGGAAACTTCGTCCCCAAGGCATCGCTTGGTATGCGGTCCCGTGCTCAAGCTGGATTTTTATGAGCTTTAGCTGCAAATCTAGAAGCTATTTTCGATTCATGTCGAGACAAGTTCTTCTACCTAGCGATCGAACTATAATTAGGAGCCGCGGAAGCTCCAAACGCAGGAGGTTGAATATCAAAGGCCGGGCCATCACACAACTATATCCAAACAGATCTACAGAACAGTCTCGTGCAGGCAACCGCAAATTGAAGANAATTAGGAGCCGCGGAAGCTCCAAACGCAGGAGGTTGAATATCAAAGGCCGGGCCATCACACAACTATATCCAAACAGATCTACAGAACAGTCTCGTGCAGGCAACCGCAAATTGAAGATGGTCAAGACTGCGAACCGACTCGCACGGCGAGTTGCATATCTGCTGCCAAGCTGCAGTACGTTATAGTGCCGATGACAGTGCCTGTTGCACGGATGCCTGCATATCCGAGAGCATGGTTNCGCAGGAGGTTGAATATCAAAGGCCGGGCCATCACACAACTATATCCAAACAGATCTACAGAACAGTCTCGTGCAGGCAACCGCAAATTGAAGAAGGTCAAGACTGCGAACCGACTCGCACGGCGAGTTGCATATCTGCTGCCAAGCTGCAGTACGTTATAGTGCCGATGACAGTGCCTGTTGCACGGATGCCTGCATATCCGAGAGCATGGTTNCGGCGAGTTGCATATCTGCTGCCAAGCTGCAGTACGTTATAGTGCCGATGACAGTGCCTGTTGCACGGATGCCTGCATATCCGAGAGCATGGTTGAAGCTGTGTGAGGATGGAGTATCATTACAAATCTGGCACCCATTACATCCTGGAGAACCCGACTGGTAGCTTGCTTTTTGAGCTTCCTTGCATAAAAGCACCTCGGTACGTTGATATTTGCCAACACTAATAGATGTGTACACAAGCCTACCCATCCCAAATAAGGAACGGCTTCGGGCGCACAACGCTTTCAGTGTGAACCTGTGCCTTGGTGCCCTGGGTGCTCCTTCTCGGAAATGTGTCTCCCGACATATACTTATATCATCGGTTCGGAGAACTCTGTAGAGCCACTATCCAAAGACACGACTGCACCCCAACATCATGTTGAAGTGGAGTTTCCAGCATATGTCAGGTTACATTATGGGGAACAGCTCCGTTTCTTGGCGAGCTCTACGAGCAACTTTCAGGGTCACGGAGGACCCCTGTGTGTCGGCACACAATATAAGGAATTTGGAGGGACGGCCTGGTTTTGCACTTCAACCCTTGTAGTTGAAGCCCCAAAGCACGCGTTTGTTTTTTATTTGGATCGAGGCTGAAGATTTAAACCATAAAGCCCCTAAAATACGCACCATACACACATGCACATAGGCTCTCTCTCTCTCTGACCCTCTCTCTCTTGCACCATCATGTTTGCTTAAACCCTATAATGTTGCAAACCTTCCACAGTGGCCACGGTGTCCAGTACGAACTCTTCTTAGACTTCCGAATTCAGAGTTTATAGCCAGCTAACTTTACTAGAAAGGTAGATGGATGTTCATTTGCTTCAAGACAACTCACAAGCTGTACGTGCTAACAAACACATTGATACTTCGGGATCTGTTCCTATACTACAGGGTAAGGATCGGGATTATGTGCCTAAGGTTAGAATGGCCACCCCAATGATCCCCAACCATTGCATCAGGAACCAATTGCAACGTATCCAGTCCTTCTTGAAGCTGGATATCAGCCGTGGCTATGTCGATGNGGCCACCCCAATGATCCCCAACCATTGCATCAGGAACCAATTGCAACGTATCCAGTCCTTCTTGAAGCTGGATATCAGCCGTGGCTATGTCGATGCTGCAGGTCGCAAGAAACGGGTGCTTGGGCTGAAATATGTCAATTTGACAATCACCTACGGCAGCCTTCGACCTAGAGGTGGGTGGCAAAGATCTTACAAGCACGGGGGTTTATCCGGGGATCCTGGCTTTGAAGGTGTCTTATCTGCAGTAGTACAATGCATCCACNCGGGGGTTTATCCGGGGATCCTGGCTTTGAAGGTGTCTTATCTGCAGTAGTACAATGCATCCACATGCCTGTTCCATAATCTAGATGCATCCGACTAGGTCGCTACACTTATGTCGAAGCACTTGCAACATGCGCCAGCAACGCATGTCCCGGATGAGATGGATATGGAGCTGGCAGATACTGTCGGTGATGATGATTCTGATTCTGGCCTGNACTAGGTCGCTACACTTATGTCGAAGCACTTGCAACATGCGCCAGCAACGCATGTCCCGGATGAGATGGATATGGAGCTGGCAGATACTGTCGGTGATGATGATTCTGATTCTGGCCTGGAGGACCTCATAGGCGCCGAGCAAGCAAGCATGTCAACATAGTGCTGGCATCAGTATATTAGAGTCTGGACAAGCCCAAATTTTGGCCTCGGTCACATCCTTCATGGGCGGCTGTTAGAAAAGAAGCGCAATGCAGGATGTTCTGATTGGTTTAATATTTTATGTACTGAAAACCATCCGCGTGTATCGGCGTGTATCTGCGTGTAACCGGCTGTTCAAACAGCCGGTTAGCGTGTATCGGCGTGTATCGGCTGTTAGATATTTTTGCACCCCCGCTATAGCCGCGATCAAGTGCTCAGGCCACAGCGCAGCCACTCAGTCCTAGTCCCGCCATGGGAAAGGGAGGTGCTAAGGGCAAGAAAGGCAACGGTGCCAGCAGCTCGGATGATGGCCCCAGCCAGATATGTGTATCGGAGGAGGTGCAACCCCGACATTATGTATATGTCGGGAAAGTCCCAGCGGACACGACAGTCGACCCCACGATCACCAAGGGTAAGCACGCAAAAGGATCCAAAGGAGCTAGCACAGGAGATGCCGGAAAAGGGAAAGGCAAGCCCTCGGGAAAGGTCGCAGGCAAAGGAAAGGAGCCGAAGGGAGGCAAACCCAGTGGTTTTTCCCCCCCAAGTGGCAAAGGGCATGGGGATTGCGAGACCCCCACACCCAAGCGACGCGACATCGACTCCTTGACGTCAGGCACACCGCCATGCAAGCCCAACCCCAACGCATCCCCAACCCCCACGCCGAATCACCCGAAGCCGGTTACCGCCAACACCGATGGTTGCAACACCAAGGGAGCTTCTCAGAAAGGGGCCTCACACAAGGGTGCTAAAGGCAAGAAAGGTGGTGAGGAGCAGGCTGCTGGTAAGAGTGGCACGAAGGGTGCCGATCAGAGAGCCGCCGTGGATCAGGGTGCCACGGGTGTCTTGGATATTGGCAAAGGGAAGAAAGGTACCACGAAGGGTGCTGTGCATCAGTCGGATGGCAACGGCTCGAATGGTGCCGACGCTGTGGATCATGGCAGTGGTTCGAATACCAAGGGTGCCATGGCTGTGAATGCCAAAGGCACCAAGGGCACTGCCAAAGGTACCAAGGGTGCCGTGGATCGGAGTGCCAACGGCA
Source organism: Symbiodinium sp. clade A Y106 (assembly GCA_003297005.1). Classification (NCBI taxonomy): domain Eukaryota; class Dinophyceae; order Suessiales; family Symbiodiniaceae; genus Symbiodinium; species Symbiodinium sp. clade A. Next base: position 106,487 of record BGNK01002822.1, read on the forward strand.
ACAGTGGCAGCGCCAAAGGTGCGACGGGCGCTATGGGCGCCAAGGGGGCCACCAAAGGTGTGAAGGGGGCCGTGGACCCGAATACCAAAGGCACCATTAAGGGAGCCGCCAAGGGTGCTGTGGATCCGAATGCCAAAGGCACCATTAAGGGGGCCTCCAAAGGTGCGAAGGCTGCCGAAGATGAGAGTGCCAAAGGTGCGGTGGTTACCAAGGGTGGCTTGGATCCCAAAGGCAAAGGCAAGAAGGGTACCAGAAAGGGTGCCGATCAGTCGGGTGGCAAAGGCTCGAATGGCGCCGATGCTGTGGATCCGAGCGGCACGACTGTGGATCAGAGTGCCCAGAAGCATGATCAGACCGGCAAAGGAAAGGATGCTCAGGCTGGCAAGGGCAAGAAGGGCAAGGGCAAGAAAGGTGCCACGGATCAGGATGGGCATGGGGCTGGCAAAAGACCGGCCGAGGATCCAGCTGATCTAGATCGCAGTGTCCGTCGTCGTGTGTCTTTTGGTGGAGGACTGAACATATGTGTAAACACATGTAACATATGCATGGAATAGCATGTCGTTTGCAAAACGTTATTATGCATGCTAGCACTAGCACAACCCTCTTATAATTCCAGAAACCGACTGCTCGGACACAACCGCGGCTACTCCAACGGAAGCGACAGCTACACCCACAAGGCTGCTTCGATCAAATTAAACCAGACACTTAAGCTCCTCATGACCGTATATTTCTAGACGCGCAGCCACCAATCCCATCAACCCAGGTCAATCCTCCGTACAGATACTGGCATTTCGGCTATGAGTGATGGCAAGGGGCCTGTGGCGATGGAGCCGTTGGCGACAACGGTGGATGNGATACTGGCATTTCGGCTATGAGTGATGGCAAGGGGCCTGTGGCGATGGAGCCGTTGGCGACAACGGTGGATGTGCAGAGAATTCCAGATCACGTGCCTCATTTGCAGTAGCAGACCCCCAGTCCTAAAACCACATATACTAAATAACCTTAAATAACCAATTGAACCCTCAAAGATGATAGGCCCGATGGCTGATTTTAATTTTGCAAGATTTTTTAGAGGTTTACGGGTTCAGAGTTNATGGCGCCGATGCTGTGGATCCGAGCGGCACGACTGTGGATCAGAGTGCCCAGAAGCATGATCAGACCGGCAAAGGAAAGGATGCTCAGGCTGGCAAGGGCAAGAAGGGCAAGGGCAAGGGCAAGAAAGGTGCCACGGATCAGGATGGGCATGGGGCTGGCAAAAGACCGGCCGAGGATCCAGCTGATCTAGATCGCAGTGTCCGTCGTCGTGTGTCTTTTGGTGGAGG
>BGNK01002823.1:908-30541 GCA_003297005.1 Symbiodinium sp. clade A Y106
GCAACCAAGCCTGCGAGATCAAGGCACATCGCGACTCACGACCACGTTCGAGATGCCCAGCATAAACTGACCACACAGACTGCATTTGCAAATTTGATAAGGCCTCACAATGAAAACTTGGTTTGAGAACGTCAAAGGCAACTGATGCAGAGCCTGAAGAAACGAAGGCCCCATTCCACGCACCGGTTTCACAAATATGCCGCAATAGGATTATCTTGCGAATCTAGCATCCCCGCAGAGCGAGGTGTGTAAGTCAAAGTTTATGCCGCACGGCCCTGGGTCCGAAATGGGTCGTGCAGCTTCACAAAAGCTTGGTAACAAAGACTTGGGTTCGTGAGTGGGTCGAACTGAATGAACCCGGGCACGAGCAAATTCAATCACAGACACTNGCTTGGTAACAAAGACTTGGGTTCGTGAGTGGGTCGAACTGAATGAACCCGGGCACGAGCAAATTCAATCACAGACACTTCGCCAGGAACCCATCGGATCGAACAGAACTAATTTGTTTCTTCTTGCCCGGAAGGTGCTGTAGCTGGGTGGGGATACGAATTTTAAGACACACTTGCATGCATCCCACACGGTCCCCGCAGCATCTCTGCAAAAATCTCGGTGAAACTAGATCATTCGTCACCTTTTAAGTTTCAACTATTTTCAAGCTGCATACTTTTTGGGTAATGCATTGCGAACCTCGTCGTCTGCATGTCTAGAGGGCGCTGAACTTGTTTTTCAACCAGCAAGCACAAACGTCACACCTCATGGTCTGTGTGATGACGCTTTTGCACGACTGGTGAGCGACTGCTGATCGAATCGCACCCACAATAGAATCGGGAATTCGTGGTTTCGAATATTTCGAAGTCATTGAAGCACTTGGGCGGCTACCTCAAGATCTCAAAAGTTTCTCATTTGGTCCCTTGGCAGGCTTGGAGCAGACTATTCTTGTTCGCGGGGGACCATTCGGTAGTGTTTAGATGCAAGGCTTACCCCGACCAAGGGCAGAAAGCAGAATCATGCAAATCACGGGCGGCTGGTTCCCAGAATCACGCGGATCACGGGTAGGCTGTCTGTACGTAGCCGAAAAATGGCTACATGCGTAACGTTAGCGAATTTCGCATACATAGCATACGTAGCCAATTTCAGAAGACATGGAGCTGCAGGGAGGGGACAATGTGGTGTTGATGCCACTCACGCCTGGTATACCCGATCACAATGGCAACGGGAGAAGCAGCTGATGCTCATGATGCTGGCCCTCGGGTAGTCACATAATATAGGGGCCTTAATAATGACCTATACTATTTTGGGGGGTTCCTTATTATAGCTATAGTATAACGGCCCCCCAAATAAAGTACACTGGCACCAGGAGGCGTGGGTGAGGCTCGTGATGCTGGCCTTTAGGTCGGGTAGTCAGGCATACCGGCAACAGGAGACGCGGATGATGCTGATGATGCTGGCCTTCAGGCCGGGGAGTCACGTGTAGTGGCAAGAGGAGTGGTGGCTGATGTTCATGATGCTGGCTTTCAGGCCGGATAGTCGCAATAGTCGCACTAGCTAGGTCATGACATCCAGCTCATTCGGTTTAACATCTTGGACCTCTTCAAGTGCGGAGCTAACAAGCATGAATAAAAGAGGAGGCTGATGGGCAACGACGCTGTTGCCGCTCCGTGGGCTTCTGGAAGTTCCACCACTGACAATCGCCTTAGCTTGACACAGACTGTGGCTATGAAAGGTTTCCTTCAAAACAGATTATGACCGCAGACCTACAGGGAACAAGCTTTAAAGCAGCTGGCTATGAGATCCCGTAAGCCCCTTTCCCGAAGCACTAGCCCTTAAAGTAGTACACTCTCGGATCCACAACTTCGGCTGTACCATATAGCCGTTCAGCGTTTCACTCGCAGGTGGCATGCTGGCGGGCCACGAAGAGTGCTCCGGCGAGGCAGAGTATCCTAAACCTGTTGCCATAAAAAAACTCAGTATGTATATGTATAATGTTGTAACATGAACAGGTGTAGCTGGACATATATACACGTGTGTATGTACATATGTATATATATATAGTTTATATATATATATATATACATACAGAGAGAGACATACGTAGTGGGTGTGCATACATGTGCAGTTGATCTAACTACATATACATATACCTATACCTGTACATCTACGTGCACATCTATTTGCTTGCCGGTAGTCCGTCCTGTTTTCGTTTGCTTGTAGCCCCATAGCAGCCGATCCTAAAGATAGCTCGGCTCCCAGCGCTTCATAGGTCAAAGGCGGTTCATGACATCTCCAAGACATGACTTGGGGCTTTAGGGGTTTAGGGTTAACGGTTTGGGGTAGAGAGATAGAGGTCAGAGTTCAGGGTTTAGTGTTCTTGTACCTCTGCAGTTGCGAGCTAAGCCCCGCATTCCTAGCATCCTGCTCACTGCACCCCGGGCGATTCCCTAACCACGCGTCTTGGGCTCTTTGGGCAGGTCGCGGAGGAGAACGGCCACTTCTTCAAGGCGGGAAGCTACCACACAACAAGCCCCACATGACAGCACGACGCGATTGAGTCCTGACACCGCAAACCCCTGCACCCCTAAACCTTTGAGCCCTAAATCCTAAGAAATACCCCTAAAACCCTCATCGAAAGCCCTTGACCTCTGCCTTGACCGCCACTGTGTCGGAAGCCTTGCCTGTAGTCCCAAAAAAGCAGTTGTTGAGGTTCCTTGCCCTGGTTTGAATATGTGCCCTTGAATCATTAAATTGAAACATTTGAATTGTTTTTGTTTGAGGGGAGTGCAGGGTTAGAATTGCAATCTCTATGGTGATGCCTCAAACTGCTTGACGGCCCAGACGAGAAATCATGAGAACAGTCAGCCAGAACGGCCCCTGGCCGGGACGAGCTCAGTAGCGAAACAAGAGCCACGGCCCCAGACTCAAAGCCCTGAGCCTTAAACCCTAAACGCGCTGTGCCCAAAAACCTGTAAGCACATTCAACCGTGAACCTGGCAGTACCCAGACCTTCCAAAATCCCTTAATGAAGGAATATACCCTTAATTCAGGGGTTTTGGAGTGTCTGGGTACCTTGCAAGGTTTACGGTTCAGGTGCCATCAGCCGCAAAATAGGCACTGTTGTGCTACCCGGTGGATACTTGAAGGTTGGTCGATACTTGAAGGTTCACTGGGCTTTGGAGTACCATACTTTAATACTTTTTTTCTTAAAGGAACCCTTATGAAATACAAGTTTATACTTTTTTCTCCCTGGTTACTTAAACGCCCAGTTCATGGGTAGCCAGAACCCTATAGCGTAAAACTATAGACTACCTATAGTTATCTTACTGGTAGCCACATATAAACCCACTTATCAGTACCCCTGTGTCTCCAAGCAAGTAACTTTCCACTGGGGACAGGTCTTCTATGGCATGTCCAGCGACACTGCGATGAAGGTCTGGCCTCTTTGAGGGTTTACTGCTTTTGGTGGTTCAGGATTGCCTAGACAGTTTGGGCTTGGGGGGGGTTCATGCGAATCTTGCTATTCTACCCGAAAGTTTCTTCGCCGTGCACAACACCCTCATGCCCTTAAAATCATGTGAACAGGATCTCAGCACTAGTTCAACTGTTAGTAGGAAGCTTAAGCCCAGAGCAAGACCAGGTTTTAATGTGTTATTTTTGGAGTTCAGGGATTTAGGGACAGGAGTTAGCCGGTCTTTGAAGCCTACCAGCCCCCCCCCCCCTTCCGCCTTCCCCCACAGCGCCCGCTCCGCATCCACCAGCCGCCCCGACGTCAATCGATACTTGTTCCCAAAAGGAAAAAAGAACATCACNCCCCCCCCCCCCCTTCCGCCTTCCGACACAGCGCTCGCTCCGGATCGCCCAGCAGCCGAGACGTCACTCGAAACTTATGCGCAGAAGTATAGAAGAGCATCCTGGAAGCCTTCCTAAACAAGGGGGTGTGTCAGGTTGTCCATGTAAGGAAGACATGTGTGTCATTCAAGGGCGTGTGTATAGCAGTTTGTCTCTACTCTGCGATGCAGTTCCTTTGGTCCTTTGTTCACGAGTCGATGACTAGGAAGGATCCTGTGGACCACATGTTGAGAGCCCCAAACCAAAAGCCTTTCCAGAAGTATTAGTACAGGTCTACCCCGCTCACACCCAAGTAAGATAGTGTTTAACGAGCTCCGTTAGAACACTGATAAAGCCCGGAATAAACGTCTATAGGCCCTGAGCCGAAGATTCGAACCCCTACTAAAAAAACCTTGAAACAAAAAACCTAGGCCCTAAACCCCAAACCCCGAACCCTGCACCCTACACCGTCAACTCACATCGGACACCCACATCTACGCTCAGAAACATTCCGGCGGCGTTGCCGAGTACCGCTCCTCCGAGGGAAAGACCGTGAAGGCCAGTCTTTGCAAGTTGAAAATTTCGGGGTTCAGGGTTTGTGGTTTAGGGTTTCAGGGTTTAGGGTTTAGGGTTTGTGGTTTCGGTGGTTTTGGGTCTCGGTGGATGTCATTCAGGATTTCGAGTTTTGGGGGTTTGAGGCTTTCTGCGGCATCTTTTTGGTCTGCAGTTTCTGTATTCTTAGTAGCTGAGTACATAACCTTTAACCTTTTGGGGTTTATATAATCCTACCATAATTGAAAGGTTAACCTTTTTAGGGCTAGGGTACTCAGCCCCTAAGTATTGGTCTTGGAACGCTTCAGGGATTACAGCGAATCCCAGAAAGTTGGAACATGGGTTTTGGAGGTTTCGTGCTGGGGTCCCTTGTGCTTTACCTTAAGGGCATGAGGAGAATGATGTTCCAACTTTCTGGCTTCTACTATAGGGTGAGATGCAAAGGTTTTCATTTCTAACATCTCTGAGTAGCCCTAAGGGTCCAAGTACCCAATAATCATATACTCTCCCAAATATTAACCTACATAACTACTATCCTAAACCCAGGTACCTGATTATTGGGTCCTTTGGACCCTTGGGGTAGGGTTTAGGTCCAAGTTCAGGTTTCGTTTTAGCTGTTAACCCCACCAAAGACTATGCCAGATTCTGCAGAGAGATCAGGGGCTCCTGCAATCAAGGGGGTGGTTCTGGACTCCAGACCTTTCAAGTGTACAGGGTTTTATGAGCATCAAGAGGCTTTATGGGTAATGGGGATTTATAGGGGGTGATTGCACTACAACTGGCCATTTCATGCAAGGTCCTCGATCTCGGACATCCGGGCATACACCCAATAGTACCCCTCGCCCAGCAACCTACGATACAGTTCGCGGGTTTTGAAAGCATTGATAAGCATCGAAATCCTAAAACCTAAACCCTAAACCCCAGATCCTGAACTCTAAACATGCGACCTAAACCCTAAACCGAAGCCCGACATCCTAAACCGCTGAACGCTCCGCCCTCCTTCCCCCGCTTCCGCCCTCCACCCGTGCCCCCTCGACCCCTCCCTTATCAGGCTTCTCCAGGAATCCAAGTATATAGACAGAACATCATCAAGGAACGCCTACTTTTGGATTTAAAGCCTCTACGCGGTACCTACGCCGGGCATTTCCAGTGTTAGGTTTTGGGGTTTATCAATCCTACACCATACCCTCACCCTTAACAGTGGCCATCTAGCTAGCAGTAGTTGGGGCGAGCGGGAGAATTGCTCGTTCAATGCTTGGGTTCCGGATGTAGAGTTCAGGGTCCTCCTTTCATCGCACTCAGGATATGTAGCAGGATTTATGGCTCGGTTCCTGCGAAGGCAAACGCTTCAGTTTGGGTGTCGGGCAACATTCGCTAGCAGTGGACCTGTTGGGAAATGTTTCTCACTCCACTTTCGCAAGATCAAAGAATTCTGGATGTAGCTTGCATCGCTAGGAGAACCCTACCTGGGCGACTTACTACCAGTGAAGGAAACCACAGGGGACCCCTACTTGAAGGCTCATGGGACTTAGTAAGTAAGGTTATAAGTAGGTTATAAGTAGGATAACCCCACTTAGGGGACTTATAACTCTACTTATAACCTACTTACTAAGTCCCATGATCCTCTAAGTATACTAACCCATAAAGGAACCCAATACCAAGTACTGTAGGGCAGCTAGCAGGTCCCTTACCGGGGCCCGATTGACGAGACCATCCGCGATCTGCAGGGAGGTGTGAGGTCTGCGTGCACGTGCCCGACCGTTAAGTGTTTGGGGTTTACGGTTGAACTGTCGCAAAACCTGTCTCATGATGATCATTATGGTTAATCTTGCTCGCACTACCACTGCAGCTTGTCGTACACTTGTTCTTAATGCCATTTTCGATTCGTTGGCATCTCTGGTTTGATGTTCAGGATTGTGATGGCAGAAATGATTGGACCTTCAAGCACGTTTTGGTACCTACATGGGAACCCCTCTCAGGCCTAAGTATCTACTACATAGGTGCATGGGCCCTTATAAACCCAACCGTCAGACACCCTTAGAAGAACCCGTAAAGGAGCCCTTAAAGACACTTGAGCCCCTCCAAAGAGGACGTCGTGGCGTTATCATGGAAAGAAATCCAGCTTTATCGGGGCTGTCCTTAGGTTTGCATGCTTCTTACGTATACACTCAGGGTTCGATTCTGAACCCTCAGCCCATAACTTAGCCCAGACCTTTTCATCATTTGATTCCTCTTCGGGGAGTTGCCTTTCAAGACTTCCCTGCACCCGAAACTCGGAACGCGTTCCAAAGAAACACAACCCTCGACTCCGGCTTTAAGGCTCCAATGACTTCTGAAAACCCCTACGCAAGATAGGTTATGTGGAGTTATGTGTAGTTGGGGTAGAACATACAACCAGACAGAGGTACGTTGGCGCCTCCACTCTGCGAGAGCTGCCTAAGCGAACGACCTTCATCCGATGTACGCAGCAGCTGAACAACGTGGCTTGGCATTCGGTGTTTTTTTTCTCGGAGCGCCGGGTTTGGGTTGATTCATAAAGCAATAAGATTTTTGAAGACGCAAATGAGATGTAGATAGAGGGCGTGTGTCTTTGACATCGCAGCTTCAGCTATGCTGGAAACAGCTTTCCGGTCTCGAGAACAGCATGCGCCCGAACCCGACACTCTACAATTTATCGGTATGCCATTAGGCATTAGGGTGATGGGCTCTAGTTTTAGGGGTTCGAGTGGATGACTGTTAGTAGTATCCCTTGTTTTTTTCTGTTCGAAACATGTTCTGTTACTGTTATAGTATGCAGTACTATGCCACAAAGCCCCCAACCCCACGATTCGACTTATCATGCCCCCTTCCTCCCCTCCCCCACCCATACTTGCATGCCATACACTACCTTGAACTACCAAAGCCAACCTTTTGGTAGTGCCCCACTTTAGTCTGTAGAACATTTTGTCGTAAGAACCTACCAAAGAGGAGATGATTATTATGGTAGTTCAAGGTATGACCCTAAATGCAAATCCCAAGCCGTGAACCAGTGGTATGTTTGCGATCTGAGTATTTTGGTCCTTTGGATACCGGGCCCTGATACCGGGACCCTGGAGGGGCCGTATTAGTATTCTCAGTAGTGTTGCCATTCTTGGTGTAGTGTTGTTCGGAACATTCGTATTATCAGCATTTCTACTGGTGGGTAGTTCTCTAAATTAGGTTCCGTCTTGGGGGTCCTTTTCATAAGGGTGTCGTACAAGTTTCGGGACCTAAAAGTTTTATTACAAGTATGACTAGCATGATTAGTATGGCCAGTATGAGAACCTTCACCATCATCATGATCAATCTTATTACTCCGAGTATTCTGAGCATTATGAGTATCATTATCAACATTAGTTTGGGCAAATAAATCAGTCTTATGAGAAGATACATAACCCTAAACCCTAAACCCTATAAGCATACGCTCGCCAGGTCTTCGGACAGGATTCGACCAAGGCCTGATGGGACTTCTCTGTTGTCCAAAGCATGCGGTTTACACGGAGTTAGGGTTACAGGGCAGTTAGTTAGAGCCTACCGTTCAGCTTTAGGGTACAGGTTTCTTTTGCGATTTCTGGTTTGGGGTGTAAATGGGATACCACTCTGGACGGCTTCGGGCGTAGGGTTTAGCTGTAATTATGGAGTTAGAGGGTTGGAAGTACAGGCAGACCTTGATAGAGGGTCCGTGATCCGTCTCGCTCCCATTGACCCAATAACCCTAAACCTCCAAAGTCAACTCGCTAGTATAGATGTCGGAAGAATTAGCATTGGCATCTTCGGGCCCTTACAGCATTATATACCTGAACATTCTCCAAGACAACTTTCGATGTGCCCAGGCCCCTAAGCGTTCAACCCCAGCTCCTACCTTCGATCTCTCCCGCAGCTAACTACTGAACCCCTGTAAAGCGAACCGAAGACCCCGGCACTCCAGAAACCCTAAACCCTACACCCTAAAACCCTACCCCTAAACCCCCTAAACCCCTAAAGCCGCCACTCCAGGCAAACCCAACTGAGCGCTTTCCGCCCAACAAGCGTGGGGCCCTCAGGGGTGTGGATTGCGGGGGCGAAGCCTGAATGGCTCCACTTTTTGGGGCGAATGGGTTCAGCGAATTCGGATTCGGGTGTTTAGTCAATGTTTAGGGGTTTAGGTTTTGGGTTTTAGGGCGTGGTGGTGGAAGTCTCTATCCCCATTCCGCTAGAGTTCTAGCGGATACAATAAGTACTTAGGGGATTTGAACAGAGATGAGAGAAGTTGCCCCGGAATCCATACAAACGCTAAACCCTTGAATTGAAGCCCTGAAACCACAAAGCAGAAAGCAGTGCCGAGTGAAAAAAGCAGACGTCTGTGGGAGTCAACGTTTTTTCGAACCTTGGGGTGCCCGAGACAGACGAGCTGCAAGTGTGCGTGAGGAGCTCGAAGTTAATCCAAGAAGGAAATCCCCAAAAGGAACTACAATGGAGCCTAATTATGGGCATATAATAGAATGTAGGCTATAATGTAGGAACCTGATCAAGAAACCTTGGGTTTCTATTAGGGTTGCTTATATGAATACTAATATATAGTGAGCCCCAGAAAGTTGGAACATCGATTTAGGATGATTCATGCTGGGATTCCCTTTAATTTAAGGGCATGAGGCTAATGATGTTCCAACTTTCTAGCTTCTACTGCATTGGGGTTATAGAGCCAGGGTTTCTGAATCAGGTTCCTACATTACACTACACCCCAAGCCCGGACCCCTATAAACCCTAAACCCCATAAGACCGAAACCCTCAACCCTATTTACTTGAAGGGGCAGGGGACTTAGTACGTTGGTTGTAAGTAGGGTTATAATTAAGGTAACTCCATTTAGGGCACTTATAACTCTACTTATAACCTACTTACTAAGTCCCCTGCCCCTTCAAGTAATGTGTGAGTCTTCCATGAGATTAATACAAATCCCCAGATCTTAATCCCACCCAAACTCTAAACCCCCCACACCCTGCATCCGATACACCTTATAAGCCCTAAAAGTTCAGTTCGGATAAGCTTAACATTAACCTTAAACCCTGCCTCAAAATGTCTCAAAAGCCTTGTATGGTCTTTGGGCAAAGCCTTAAAGTGAGTCCTTAGAGCCTAAGGGAAGAAAGGGCTAAAGCTCTAAATACCAAACCCTAGAGTCCTACATTCCCTAAAGTTTACAGCCTTAAAGTTCTTTAAACCCTAAAATTGCTAAAGCCTTAAGTTCCAACAGCCCTAATACCCTACAACCATAAATACCCTAAAGCCCTAAAGTTCCTAAAGCCCTACAGTTTCTAAAACCCTGGATAACCTAAAACCCTAAACATCCTAAATCCCTAAACCCTGAAGACCCTAAAACCCTAAACCCTAAATGCCTTAAATCCCTAAAACACTATACAGTGAACCCCAGAAAGTTGGAACATGGGTTTAGGAGGATTCTTGCTAGGATCCTCTATACTCTACCTTAAGGGCATGAGGATATTGACGTTCCAACTTTCTGGCATCTACTATAACCCTAAACCCTAAACATCCTAAATCCCTAAACCCTCACTGAAGACCCTAAAACCCTAAACCCTAAATACCGCAAACCCCCCAAACACTTTAACCCTAAACCCTAAAACTCTAAAGTTTCCTAAACCGAGAGGGATTGCCTCTAAGGTCCGAAGACGGACGCCTGAGGCAGACCCGGGCTCAGGGTTTCGGGTTCCGGGGAGGTTTCCCATAAAGGTCCATTCTCAAAATTAGGGTCCCTTTTTGGGTCCTTATTATAGTACGGCACCTAATATTTAGGGTATCCAAAAAGGGGCCATAATTTTGACAACTACCTATGTACACTAATGCTTTCTACTTTGGTCTTAAAGTAGTCCCTATATAGGTGCATTGGGGGCAAAGTATATACATTTGGGTACGTGGACCCTTAGGTTTAGGTTCTAGGGTTTGCGTTTAGGGCTTATTTTATGATAGGGTTTATAGTTTATAGGGTTTAGAGTTTCGGATTCAGGGTTTAGGGAGTTTGGGTTTAGGGTTTCGGGCTTTCTGGGACTATGTTTTGGTAAAGTGGGAAGAGCATGAGGAAATAAGAGTCGATGGCTTGTTGGCTGAGCCGGTTGAGGTTTGTTCACTGCCTGGTTTTCGAGAAACCCCGTCTGGAACTCTAAGCATAGGTTTGGGTTTAGTGTTTAGGGGTATAGGGTTTAGGGTTCAGGGACTATCGTAGCTATATGGGAACATTGAGCTCTATAGGGGGTGGAATTCCTGAAATCCTACTACTTGGAGGTATGACGCCTTCTACAGCAGATTCCCTTTAACAATAGTGGGTATCAAAGCTTCCTTTCACTCGGGTATCCCCAACACTAGAGTGTATGAGGTCGCCAGCACCCTAGATCCTAATCCCTAAACCCCGAGCTCCCCCCAGAAACCTTGGGTGTGTAGCCGGTCTGCAGAAATCACTCAACATGTGGGTAGTTCTCTAAATTAGGGTCCCTGTGTAGGTCCCCAAAATAGTACGGCACCCTTAAAAGAAACCTACAATTTAGAGAACTACCCTTTTTGCAACAAGCCTGGCGGCAACACCCTGCAGGGCTTCTCCCTCCGCTTGACCATGGGTGGGGGCATTGGAAGTTTCGCCGGAGTGGTTGGGGGCCTTAATAATTACCTGTACTATTGTGAGGGCGTTCCTTATTATAATTATGGTATAATGGACTCCAAAACCCTATTCTAAGGAGATTCCGAGGTCTTATTTGAGAAGCGACCTTATCTGCCCTCGCTTTGCGTCGGCTGCAGCGGGCATTGCCAAGCCTTGACAACACAGCTGAGCAGAAAGACTGGGCAGAGCAGGCGGGCACGGCGAAAGACCATGTAGGAAGCCTACTGCTGGACCTCGCAGGAATTGCATCCAGATGCACGGCGGTGAGCAAACAGTATCACCCAACGGAGTAACGCAGGATTGAGAGTTTTCCATTCGCATGGTCAAAACGAAACTGCAATCGAGCCCCCAAAGCCCAAGGACGAACAATTCAACAACCTTATCTAAACCCTTACACTATTTCCTTCCCTTGCAGGCTCAATTTCTGAGCCGGGGAGTTTCACGAGCGTCGACGCCAGCCGGCGTGCGAGATCAGTTTCAGGGTCGGTTTGGCACGGAGGCAGAAATTAAATATCCGAATATAGTGAAGATTAGTTGTTGATCGTCGTGGCCGGTTTGTCCATGCGAAATGAAATAGACGAATATATAGTGAAGATTAGTTTTTGATCGTCGTAGTTGTACCCTAAAGTGCAGGGTCTTAAGGGCCTTGAAGTCTTGAAGTGTATGCCCGAGACCCTAAGCCCTAAAGCCCTAAAGCCCTAAACCCTGAACCCTAAAGCCCTAAGGCCTGAACCCCAAGCCTGAAGCAAAGAAGGCTTCTGCCGCAAAGGATTCAGCAGGAAAGCCCAGGTGTCAAGGAGTGGAGAATAAGCTGAACTGGGCGTGCGGCAATCTTCACGAGATCTTTGACTATAGCTCCATGATGGAAGCATGGCTCAGCACCTCTGCGCCCTAAAAACACCTAAACCCTAAACCCTACTGCAAGATGGGCCTTCGATCATGGGCATTCTTCGATCTCACACCCCGGCATGGCAACGATGGTGAAGCAACTGGCCGCCATCCTCACCCTCTTGTCGAGCACACGCGGTTTCTGAGCCTTAGGGTCCGCCTAGGGGTCTTATTACTTCGGGTTCTTTGGTAGGATCCCTTGCGTTCAGAAAGTCTAAGTTTAGCGTGCTTACGGCACCGCGAACCTCAAACTCCAAAAATCGTCAAAGCCGAAGCCCCGGGCCCCACCCCTACACCCGCAACCCCTCAACCCTAGGCCCTACACCCTCACGCCCTATAAGTGCCGCAGTCTCTACCTCAGCCTCGGCCCACAACCTCTGCAGTTCATGTTGGGATCAGAAAGGGATCTTAATTTCGAGAACTACACATGCGCAGGCCTGGATACTTACAACAGGGTCTTGGGCTATTTTACTCGAAAGCTCGGATTGCTTAAGTAGTAGGAGTAGTAGGCTAGTGGGTCAGATCGGTTTGGGTTTCATGGTTCAGTTTTACTACGATTTCGGCAGCTGAAGCCCTACTGAAGAAGCCGGGGGAGTAGTTCTGCATATCACCCAGGCCTGTACGTTAGCACCCTTTCACTGGTTTCGAACCGCTGCTAACACCCATATAGAGTACTTTTTTCTTAAAGGATTATGAAATAAAAGTTTACACTTTTTTCTTCAAGAATTATGAAATAAAGGTTTATACTTTTTTTCCTGGTTACGTAAAAGCCCGATAGAACCCTTGTTATTCAGGCCCATATTCGGGTTGGCGAGGCTTTGGGTGGACTTGGGATTGCAGCCGCGCGGTGGATTCAACGAACTCTGCCCTGAAACCGCCAAACTAACTACTTAGTAGCTGACTTTTTGGGATAATATTACCCACTATAAAGCCAAAAATGTACACTTTGGGGGGCTTATGAACTCTCAGCAACTAAGACTAGGACCCAGAGTAAGCCCTTATTCCTTTTTTTTATGGTTCAGGTTCCCTTATAACACCCTTTAAACCAAAAAAGGGCACCCTTTTTATTCCTGGGTTGGTCTTAGGTCTAGCTAAGGCTTAACACGAACCACGAGCTCGAGACTACACCCGTAATCCTTCGAAACCCAAAGCTCTGAATCTCAAGTAACAGCCGTAATTATGTACATCCTGAAGACTCTGAGACCACCAAGACCTACCTGTAGCCGAAAAGACCGGACCTTTTTAGGGTTCCTTAAGATGGTTTCTATATATAGTTCCTAAAAAAAGGTAGGTCTTTTCGGCTACAGGAATAGTATAGCCCGAACTACTTCATGGCTGAGGATGCCAGGGCGCCACCTTTTGGGCAGGGCACTGTTGATTCAAGTGCCCCTCGATCCTGGGGAGCGCGCCCCAGGTAGCCGACGTCGATGCGAGCGCAGCCGCGACCCGAAATACCCGAAGCTCTCAACTTAGGGTTGCAAAGGCTTTAAAGTTTTTTCCAGGGCTTGTGGTCTTAGGATTTGGCACCGCCCAACATGCTTAGTTCATCTCGAAAACGTGAATGCTATGCACTTTTTGAGCACGAACTCCTCTACCAAAAACCTGCAGACTCCACAAAGATCGCGACGCATATGTCACGACCCTAAACCCGAAACCTGAACTGTAAGCCACGAAGTCCAATGTAGAATCCTTGTTAAGTCGAGCCCCTAGGGAGCCCTTAAAGGGGTTAGGGTTTAGGGGATACTTAGCAGAGTCCCTATAACTTTCCTGATTTTGAGCATCGACGTCATGGCCCCTTTGCGCTCGCAGATTTTGAAGTTTGTGGGCCCGAGGAATGGTCGTAGCGTAGGCCACTCAGAAACTCCGATGCCCCCTTGGTGAAGGCACTCCTGGGGTGGAAAGTTTAGGGGCTTCAGGGGCTTCAAGTCTTCAAGGCTTTAGGGTTTAGGGGTTTAGGGTTTAGGGGTTTAGGGTTATCCCTAAACCCTAATAAGGTTCTTGAGGAACTGCTTTTTTTGTTCGGCGTCGGCGCAAGATCTTACGCGGTGGAGGGCTAAGGTTTTAGGGTGGGTTCCTTGCAACAGGGACCTGCCATACATTAATCCTAAGGGTCCAAGTACCCAATTATCATAATATACTCTCAAAAATAGTAACCTATATAACTACTATCCCAAACCCGAATACCTAAAGGGTAAGAAGATGATAATGGGCTTCATGGGGGATCCCCATGGTTCCATACCCCTTGGATTTGAATTTCGGAGCTCTCATTCAGAGAGCCGGACCTGATTAAATCATACATCGCATCTTATGATGGGATATTGGAGTCTCTGAGTTTATCGCGAACAGCATTTTCATAAAGAGCATATGCCAGCGAAAAGGACGTTCGCGCTTGAATCCGGCTGGTTGTCTTTCTTTGAGTGTTCTCGCCGTGTCAACTGAAGCCATGACCCTAATCCCAAAACCCCTAACATGGCCCTAACACTGAGCTCTAATCCTAAAACCTCAGCTCTAATGTTGAACTTTAAACTGGAAGCCTAGCCTAGTTGAAGGCTGCTCTTGCTCTCGAAGTGGAGTTGTTTGGTCGTCAATGATGCTTGCCTTCTACTATTGAGGACCAGCTGCCCAAGCCACAGCAGGTTTCTTTTGAAGCCCTGGCAGGAGATTGTCTAGACATACAAACCAATGTACTACATGCATACATTGGGTTAAGTGCACTACAAAGTAGTTACATGAACCTTTAGGGCCTTCTGTTGCAGTAATACGGCCGGTTTTGTACAAAGCAAGCTGTACATCGTTCCCACGAGAGCTGCGTCGATCCCAGGCCTAAACCCTAAATCCTTTACCCTGGACGCAATGGCGCAGCCTCCTCCGAACATGCCATGCGTGATGTGCATGGCCCCGGCCGCCAAGCAGCCCGGACCGAATTCATCGCGTCCTACTTAGAGGATCATGGGACTTAGTAAGTAGGTTATAAGTAGAGTTATAAGTCCCCTAAGTGGGGTTATCCTAATTATAACCTACTTATAACCTTACTTACTAAGTCCCATGAGCCTNGAGGATCATGGGACTTAGTAAGTAGGTTATAAGTAGAGTTATAAGTCCCCTAAGTGGGGTTATCCTAATTATAACCTACTTATAACCTTACTTACTAAGTCCCATGAGCCTTCAAGTAGTGAGATGTCGAGGAGGCCGAATATCCGAAACCCTGCAAGCCCTTCGAAAATCTAAGCCCTGAAAAGACGGTACTACCTTAGGGACGAAAAGACCCTTAAAAGAAATGGCCCTATACCCTTATACTATAAATCCCTATATGGTCTATGAACTAGTAGATAAAGCAGAAATCCTCAACCCCGCAAGCCGCAGGACGTGGTTTTCCAAGACGAACAAAACTTGAACCAACAATACAGCTCTGCTTCTTCCTCCCACCTAACCAAAGCCCTTGAACCCTTAAGCCCCTTACTGGGGGGTTGACCTAAGTCATAGCGCCTAGCGGAAGTCGTTGCGTGTGAGCGTGGACATGGGGATAAGATATATCCTAGCCCTATCGAGTTAATGAGGTAATGTTCGTAAGTAGTCATGAAGTTTTGGCTAGTGGTTGTTTTAGANCCTATCGAGTTAATGAGGTAATGTTCGTAAGTAGTCATGAAGTTTTGGCTAGTGGTTGTTTTAGATGGGTTTTAGCGCTCGTTCGTGCTCTCGTCGCTAGGCTTCTCCTTGCGTGTAGAAGGCTGCAAAAACGAACCGCAGCACGCAGGTATAAGTGCATGGAAATCGAGCGTGTAGTTGCGGAATGGCCGGCTTTGAAGTGCTGTGATTCTACTGCTGTTGGTGTTGAGCAGGTNGCGCTGTGATGCCAATGATGTGTGTCTTGAGCGGCCGCTTGTTACATGTCTGAAAGCGCGTGCACATGGTGATTAGCTGCCAAACTGGCAGACTTACCAGGGCTCCAGGACATAATTTCCAAAGAAAGCCTGCGCGCGGCACTCGAAATCCCAATTTGAAGTCTGCGCCAGGAATGGGCTAGGAAGCGCGTGGCCATGCGGAAAGCGATGTGCAGNTGTGACTTCAAACGCCCTGGTTTGAAGCCTCGGGGGTAGTAAGCTGTTTTGTGGTAGAGGTTTCAAGCCTTAGGGGTAGTAAACTTTTGTGTCTGACAGGTTGGAAGCCGTGGGGGTAGCAAACTTTCGTGTTTTAGAGGTTTGCAGCCTGGGGGGTAGTAGACTTTTGTGTTTCACAGGTTTGAAGCCTTGGGGGTATTAAACTTTTGTGTTTTGCAGGTTTTACAAGCCTTGGGGGTGGAAACCCTCAGTGCTCCTGCTTCTGAAGGGCGCGTGTCAATGGGGATTCGCGTGTTTTCGCATGCTAGGATCTACGAAAAGCTTGCAGTTTACCAGCGCGTGGGCCTGGTTTCTATTGTTTTGAGGCTTCGCCCGAACATGCTTGCAACCGCGCGTGTACTTGGGGATTCCCTACATAAACACATTCTGTGCAATGACTTTGGGGACCCTGCCGCGACTTCACTTTATGCAGCGTGGCCATGCGGTGCCGCGACTTTTTGAAACCTGCCGCGACATAGGTCTAGCCCTCGTACCGAACAAAAGCTACAAACCCGTAAAGTACCAACATGTCTCCACACCCCCCAAACCCTAAACCCTACAAGCGTAGACCCTAGGCAGTGCAGTGGCTGCCGAGCATTTTGGCCCCTTGGGTGGAGCGCAGGGTTGTTTCAGATCTTTCTCTCTACTGCTTCTCCTTGTTGTGTGTAAGTATAGTTTGAAACACAAAAGGTTGTTAAGCATGCTGCTTGTTGTTGAGGCCAGATGGGGCTTGTAGCGTGAGGGCCAAGCGCCTATAAGTATACACATATATATATATATATAGTAGTTTTCCCTTCCCAGGGTCTCGTTATGACGGTTATTATTTTCAGTAAGTAATATTTCCCTTGAATATTTGTAGATCGTTGTCACCATTGCTAGGGTTAACAGCATCGGCGATTGGTGAAACCTGCGATTGTTTTGTTTGTGTATTGTTAGTGCTACTGCTGCTTGTCTTCGGTGGGTTTGTGGACTTGTACGCTTCGGCTGCAGCGTGTGGACTGAGGACCAGTTCCGTACCCTAAACCCCGAACCCCTGAACGCTCAACCCCTAAACCCTAGGGTTTCAGATTCAGTGCTTGCAGTTTGTCGGGCATTCCTGCAAGTAGGCCTAGCTACCCTTGCCCTAGGGGTCAATATACCCTAAACCCTAAACCTAACAGGGTTATCTGGGGGTCCATATACGCCTGCAGTATTTTTGCATAGCTGATCCTAAGCTGGACCTATAGGAGGTTCCGGAGGCCCAAGTGTACGCCATAGCCAGGTACTTGGACCCCAGGGTTCTACTTGCCCTTCGTATCAATTCTTCCAGTCGTCGACCCCTGAGACGAGATAGGTTTAGGGCTTAAGGGAGATCAGTATGAACATCTTGACTTCAATGCCCTCGACCAGTAGATCTGTCCGAAGCATCTCAATCACCGGATCAATGCTTCGAGCCTTAGGGCTACAGGTAGTTGTTGTTATAGTTATGATTAGCCTTCCTAAACACTAACACCATTATCAGTATTATCTTCTGATGGTTCTTCCTCTTATTGTTGCTGATTATGTCTCTGTTTTATTCTTTTTATATTGTTTTATTCTAAGCTCCAAAACCTCATTCTAATTATTCAGGCCCTTACGCGTGATCCAGTGGATCTGAATTTCGGAACGCTCAGGCCTTGAATTTGAATCTCGCACTGCCTTCCGCCTTAACTGCACCCAACGCCTTCATCCCCCCCTAAGGTTTCTTTATAAGGAATCTATAGAGGTTGAGGGTTTAGGGTTGCTTTAAGGTTTACGGTATTAATTAAGGTTCCTGATGATTTCTGAATCCTATCCTAAGGCCCTGAACCGTTTTGTTGTAATCCTATAGAGCTCCCAGAGCCCTACATGTTGAACTGATTTTGGGACATGGCAACCCCTGACTGCAACCCTCGGCCCATGAATTGTTTCCTTTGCCTTCCAAACCTCAAACCCTAAACCCTAAGCCGTAACTCTAAACCCTAAACTGGAGCCCTAAACTACTCTACAAGGAACCCTAAAAAATGAGGTACTGCACCCGGGAATGCCAGCGCAAGCATTGGGTGAATCACAAGCATGCAGCAGCCTGAGCTGCGGTGGGTTCGCGCGCTGGGTTTACATAATGTCATCGTATATTTCGCTACATTATAATAAAAGTTTTGTTATGTTGCACTATACTAGATTAGATTTTGCTATATGGTTTGTGTGTTCGCTTTCAGCAGGGTCGCTGGTGCTTCTGTATGATACTCCGTAGGGTTTGCGAAAGCGTCTTGAGCGTAGCATCCCGGAGTTGCCCTAAGGGTCCATGTATTCATATATAGTACACACCTTGGTCTTAAAGTAGTCCCTATATAAGAAAGGTACTTTCAGGGCAAACTACATACGATTTGGGCAAACAGAAACCCCGAGGGTTGGCTCAGTCCAACCTCCTCATAAGCCCTGACGCCTGCACCCTCAAACACGAAACCCGAAGCCCTATATTTGCTCTTTCCTACCCAGGGAGAGTATATGATCGTAGATCTCTTGAGACCTGAGATGTTGTTGTAACCTTTACAGCGGGTCGCGAGACCTATGAACCTCAAATCCCGAAGCTCTAAACCCCTTTAAACCCTAAACCCTTAAACCTTGAACCCTAAACCCTAATTCCCTAAACCTTAAACCCTAAACCCCTAAACTCTAAAGCCTAAACCCCGAAAAAGCAAGGAGTGTGGCCATGCGAAGCAAGAGCCGGCCGCGGAGAAGCCTTCGCCGGAGGAGCCGAGTTCCTTCTTAGCTTGCCCAGCGGGTCCATGTAGTAATTTCAGCAATTACAGTAATTATAGTGATTAAAGTAATTGTAGTGATTATAGTAATTATAGAAATTATAGTAAATATCGCAATTATAGCATATACTTCTATAGTAATTATAGTAGGTACTTAGTAGGTATTTGGGTAATAAGTAGCTACAAGTATAGTTCCCCTAATTATAAGCCTTGTTACTAAGTCCCAGGATCCTTTAAGTATGGTTCAAGGACCAGCCAGCCGGGAAGCCCGTACTTCCATCAAGGGGCTCCAAGGTGGGATGAAGAGTCCTTATATGAGGGATCCTTCATCCTACCTACCTTCATCCCACCTTTCGAGGCCTCCGATTCCAGTCTGAGTGGAGTTTCCATCAATTGACGCAGAAAATTAAGTGGCTAAGTTAAGCAGGAGTGTGTACTCTTTTAGACAGCGCATTTCTTTTTTTATGTTGAGAACACACACACAGAGGTCTAACATGATATTACATTGCATCATACTATCTCCTCAGCGTTTTTTCTTGTATGTCTCTCCCCCCCTCTCTCTCTGTCTCTCTGGCTTTCTCTCTTTCTCTATATATATATATATACACATACATACACACCGATATACCCATGCATACTGACTGGTTTCAGGGTTGCCCGCAGGAGCTGGCAGAGAAGGAGCGGCAGTTCCACACAGTCACGGACATCGTCACCAAGCACAGGGAAAGTGCAACAAACAAGAGCCCCGGCACGGTCGAGGATCCTGGGTTTCTAGGGGGAGGATCCTGGGTTTGTATATCATTGGGTTTGGGAATATTACGTGATAACCTATGCTGTTATATGGTTGAGTCGTAAGGAACAACGAGTATGTTATAGTTAGAGTATTGTCGACGTAAGGAAAAGCTACGATTCTAAATGTTTTTGGCTCCCCTGCGTGGGCTACTACCGTTTCCAGTAGCCTGCAAGACAATCTGCTGATGTTGGAGCTAATCCTTAGCGGCGACAGTAGTCGATTTACGGTTTTGAGTCAGGGCTTCGGGCGAGGAGCGGTATTGGTGGTGATGGCATATTGGGGAGTTTCCAAAAATAGGGTACCCTAACATATAGTAGGATCCTTATTAAAAGGACCCCAAAATAAGGTGCTCCTCATTTTCGGAAACTCCCATATCGAAACCAGGAACTCGAGAAGGTTAAAACCCTAAAGCCGAGGAATGTTTGGGTGACGCGGTATGGCGACAAGATGTACGAAGACTTAGAGGACGCCCGAAAGCTGCCCGGCATCAAGGACGGCGCAGGGGTCTTGAATCTTATGCGTAATTGAAGTAGGGTAGGCGATGGTTTTACGTAATAATATGGCTCATGTAGTTGCTGAAACCCAATGCCAATGCTCATTATGGTGCCAAACATATTACAGCAACTCGTGAACCTCGCGTGTGGCTGAGCTTTCCTGGATTAGGTCGTTACGGTGCACGGTCTGCGGGTGTCCCATTTGTCGTGATCGAATGTTCCGAGGTTCAGGGTTTAGGACTGGCATCAGCAGTATAGCGGAATGTTTTCCAGCGCCCTAATTTGAGAAACCTCCTCGTTCTAGTATGTGAGCTACAGAGTGAGCTACAGAGACAGCGGCCATATCCCTGAAAAGTGAAGGATCCGTGGTGTCCATGTCATAAGCTGCCGACATAGGTATGGCTCACCAGAACCCTAAACCCTGAACACTGCGTGAAGCTTTCCGGTTCCGTAGGCCCTGAGTCCTCAGTCCAAATCCGCAACGCTCCAGATGCTAATCTCGACAGCCAGAATGCCAAGAACCCAATGCAGAGGGTCCATGTATAGGAGGTAGGATTAAGGGGACCCTTGGGGATATAGACCCTCTCAATACGGTCCCGTTAAAGAGAGCCAGAAGTAGGGTTCAGAAGGGGTACCCTTTAAGGGGTCTCCCTAATACTACTCCCTACAGAGGGTCCATGTACCTGTTTAGCGTGAATTATTTCCATCCGATAGTACCTAGAAGTACCGGTCTTACAATATGGGAACTCCTTGGAAGGCCTAAGTATATATCTTTTAAGGCACATGAATCCTAAAGTTACAGCCCTAAAGAAAACCGTAGAAAACGCTTTTGTCGACCATTCCGATTCCTCAGCCCACTCTCTGGAGGATTGCACCCTAAAGCCCCCAGTGAACTAGGGTTTAGGGGTTTAGGGTTTAGGGTTTAGGGCTAATTGTTGTTACAATGTCTCTTCATATTCTGTGCTATGGTTTAAAGCTTGTCAGAAGATACTACGCAGAGGTACAGGACATGGCAATATCTTGCCTACTTCGAATCCTAGCATGCAAATAAACGATAGGTCAAAATCCCGTTGAACCCGGAAGCCTTCAACCCTCAAGCCTACACTAACTAGTGCGCTGTGCGCAGCATATAGAGCAAGACTGTGGAGCGTGCAAAAATGGGCGGCTGAATAAGTAGACATACTTTTCCTATGCTTTACGTCTCTTGATACAAACACAAGGACAGTATATAGAAACCTTCGAAGCCTTTGTCTACTTGCTCAGGTTTCGATGTTCGTTTATGTTGTGGTTTTTGCATGGTTCACCCCCGCCCCCTCCCCCCTTGCAGGAGCACCTTGACGATCTCGACCGAGCCCCAAATGCTCACGGCGAGGCCGGGATGCCGAAATGGGCCCTAAACCCTAAACTCTCAGCTCTCAACCTCAAACCCTAGGGATCTAAGGACTCATGTATAAGGCTTTTGGGCCCAAAGACCATACTATATAAGGCTTTTGGGCTATGTTGATCCCTAGGGAAAACCCTAAGGTGCAAGCCCTCGAACCCATAAATGTATAGCGTGCAACCTTTACACCCTACGTATACATGAACACCTCGGAAAAGTCAAAACCTAAACACCCGTAGAACAACTGTAGACATGTGTGCATGTATGAGAGAGAGAGAGAGAGAGAGCAATACAAAGAGAGAGCGAGGGAGGGCGGGAGGGAGAGAACTGGGGCCCTAGGCATAGTCATGCTGAAGAAACCCTGAAGCCCTGAGCAGCCGCGAGGTTGCCTTGAACATGCTCTTCAGGCCTAGGGCCCTTTGTTTCTTTTGGATGGTAGTTTGAGCTTTTCGGATTTTCGGGTTTTCGTTTTGCAGTTTAGGGTTTAGGTTCTGTAGGCTTCTCGTTTTCTCCCATGTTTGTTAAGGGTCTAGGCTTGTTTCAGGGTTTAGGCTTTTAGAGCTTAGGGTTTAGGGTTTAAGCTTTTAGAGCTTTAGGCTTTTAGAGCTTTAGGCTTTTAGATAAAACTTGCATGGGGATTTATGGCAGAGGCTCCAGGCCAGGAGGCGGCCTTCATTCCACGGCCCTGCCCTGCATTCGAACTCCGGTTCCCGTAGCCCAAAGAGGCTCCTCCAAGGAGATCCCTAAACCTTACCTAGAGGGTCATACCCTACCCCTTTTTAGGGTGCCTACTTTTTAAGATAACAGATCCTAACCATAAAACTAGGTATCCTTAAAAAGGGGTAGGGTATGAGCCTCTAGGCATAGTGGACCCCAGAAAGTTGGAACATGGCTTTAGGAGGATTAGTGCTAGGACCCCTTATACTTTACCTTAAGGGCATGAGGATAATGATGTTCCAACTTTCTGGCTTCTACTGTAAGCCCTAAACCTTAAGCCCTACATGCTTAACCCTAAACCCTAAGTTCGAAACCCTAGACCCTAAACACTAAACCCTGTACCCTAATCCGTGTTAGGGCTTTTACGGGGTCCCCGTGGTAGTGACAGTAAGGGGCTGTTACTGTGAGGGAAATTGGCGCAAGAACGAGTGATGGGCGGAATAACGAAATAGTGACAAGGGTAATGATGAGCCGAAAGATCCTGCTTGCAAGTCGCCATAGGGTTTAGGGTTTAGGGTTCAGGGTTTAGGGTTTAGGGTTTAGGGTTATATTCAGTCTAAGCATGGCGATACCAATAATCCAGCATGACTTTTATAACGACCTGAAATCTGAAAGTTTACCATCGATACGGCTGATGGACAAAATCCTGCATTACTTTAAGTACCCTAAACTATGGGAATTATGGTATATTCCTTGTAATGGGTAATGCAGGATTTTGTCCATCAACAGTAGCAGTGGCAACATGAACCAACAGGAATACTCATGACAACGAAAACAGCAGCAGTGAAAAATAGAACCTGCACTCATCGCGAACAACACCTCTGTGGTCCCCCATTCTAGAACCTTCATAGGGACCCTTAGGGGGGTAGGGGGAGGGGGGGTAGGGGGCCTTAATGCCCATAATAAGGACCTAATAAGGACCTAATAAGGCCTATTTAAGGAAGTATAGTCCCCTCCCCCCCTCNTCATAGGGACCCTTAGGGGGGTAGGGGGAGGGGGGGTAGGGGGCCTTAATGCCCATAATAAGGACCTAATAAGGACCTAATAAGGCCTATTTAAGGAAGTATAGTCCCCTCCCCCCCTCCCCCCTACCCCCCTAAGGGTCCCTATGAAACCTGGATTCCCACCGCTTGCTGTTAGATAATCCCGCACACCCACTCCTCAAGTTAAAAGGCACGACAAACCCGGAAGGGTTTTTTCGTGTCCGCACCAAAGCAAATCCTTTGAGGGCGGCTGGTCACCCTGGATCCAGAGCGGTTTGACGTGCGATGTTTGCGACAGTTCGACGCAGCGCCTACTGGGCCTACTTCCACTGGATCGCTCCACGTGCAGTGTCAAAGGTTCTTGAACTCTTGTTGGGGGTTGGGCTGATGGCAACTCCTCCAAAGATCCAGCTCTGCGCCTGTGCGTGGAGCAGCTCGCGAGCGGTGTTACAATGGCTGACATGATTCGGGCTGCAGCAGATCCTGCAAAAGGAAGAGGACGTGCAAAACAAGGGCTTTGTTCCGAACAAGGTTGCATTCAAGATTTTCAGTTTTGTTCAAAAGGTTTTCAGCTGAGGGATCTTATAGGGTTTTGTCGTTTATTTTACTGTCAGGTTCTGAGAGGGTCCCAACCGCCGATGACACCATCGACAACCTCAGAGCAACCAGAACGAAACATGTAGATTGAACCAAACCCTGTATACACCCTAAACCCTCGTTCTAGCACAGCAAGCGAATCTGGGAGAGAAGGAATTCAACAACAAGCAAACTCTGAATGTCTTACAGAACTCCGGAAGCCTCCCCCCCCGAATACGAGAACCCTGGGCCTACACCCCGACGTTTCAGCTTTTCGAGCCCTTCTGGAACACGTAAAGAAGAACTCAAAGGAACCCTTAAAATCCCACTTCCCAAAACCCTCGGAAGCCCATATTGTACTTTCATAAACGCCCTTATAGTCCAGCAAATGAAACCCTCCAAAGCCTCTACGGTCTGATTTATCGTTTCCCCCATTTAACCAGCAAAAGCACTTTGCTGGAACTCCACCTGAAATCATCACCGTCTTTAAAGCATGTTTTGAATTAGGGGGATGTAAGAAGAAGAGCAGGAGCAAAAGCAGGAGTCAGCGCAAGAGCAGAAGCAAGAGCAGTGGCCGCAGCAAGAGCGAGAGCCAGAGCAGCAGCGAGACCCTCCACTATGTGACAGTAGAGCAATGTAGAGATAATACATCCTAATATGGAGGCATTTGTGTTTGATTTTCAGGGGGAAGGGATTAAAACCTTATAACCCCGGTGAAGAGTAAAGGCCCGACAGAAACCTTTCGAAGCCTACAACCTCAAACCCTCAACCCAGCCTTTCCAAGCCTCGCCCCATCCCTGTGCCCAGTGCGGCAGAGGGCGTCAGCCGAGCGAAGCCGGGGGCTTTGAAGAGAGATGATGGGGTTTAGGGTTTAGAGATGTTGCGCTCACCTAAACCCCGAAGAACCTGCAGTAGAGTAGGTAGCCTTTAACCCTTTTGGGACACGGTATTCCCTATACTCCCAAAGGTTAACCCATAGTTCCGCTTGGATACTGGTCAGGTAAGATAACCAAGCTTTTTTGAGCTTCCTTAGTATGTAGCGCTTAGGGGCCCAGGTAGGTAACGCAAAAAATCCTTCAAAGGCAGCCTTTCAGGCTTAAAGCCTTCAAAGGGTTTGTTTGTTTTTTTGTTGGGTTTAGGGTTTAGGTTTTTTCGCCAAGATGCGTACCGTTGTTTGTTCATAAGGTTTGATACGTTTTGATAACTTTCGATTTAGGGCTTCGTAAGGTTTTGTGCTTAAAGAGGGGTCTATGGATGTACTAGAAGATCCAAGCACCGATTTGTCTTGCATTTTTTGGGACTAGAGGCTTGTTGGTTTCATGGGTTTGGGCTCTCGGAGTTCGGGGTGTGGAGTGTTTGGGGCTCGAGACGTGCAGTTTGGGGCGGGTTTCTGGTTATGGGCTGCGGCTTCATCGGGGTGGGGGTGGGTCGGAAGGCTTTCGGCCCCTTCAGGCTCATCCGATTCAGATGCATGGACGCTCCATAGAACTTGCTGCACTTGCACTTTTAATGTAGGGTTTAGGGTTTAGGGTTTCAGGCTACTGGCCGTACTTGTGCTGGTGGTTTGTGGCACGTCTTGGTGCCTCTTTGACTTAAACCTTTGCACTGCAAATCTAGATTATATACCGCATCGTACACTCCATCCGTGCTGCTACCCGAGGACCCTGGAATACTTTCAGAAGATGAAAGCCAGCTGAGGCAGCTGTTGTCTTTAAGCGCTTTGCTTAGGGTTTAAAGGTTCGTGATTTTATGGATTTTTGAACATCTCAGCAAAGGTTTACCATGCTCCCAGATGCAGTCTGCTGCAGCTTAAGTGGGAGTTTCCGAAAATTAGGGGTACCTTATTTGGGGGTCCTAATAATAAGGATCCTACAATTTAGGGTACTATATTAGGGTCCCCTATTTTCGGAAACTCCCAAGTACCTATTGATATCAGGGCCGCTACAGCCTTAATCGAGGATTCCTCCAAGAGCCATGGGCGGGGCAAGGGTTTCGGGCTTCCGTCAGCGTTGTGGCAACAGGTTTGGGCGAGCAATACACGGGACCTAAACCCTAAACCAGAGAGTGACTCTTGAGTTCCAGGGTTGAACGCAAGTTCTGAGCCCATAGTTATCCTGTTTCATAACCCCACTCATAACTACACATGAACCTCCGAGTAGACCAGTCTCTACCTTGCTCAACCCCTGAAACCAAAGCTCTCAGCAAAGCCCTGAACAGCGACTTCCTAAAGCCCCACTGACAGGCGAGCAGAGCAGAAAAGCATGGTTTTTCTGTTCATGTGGAGCTTTGCCCAGTCGTAGAACGGCCTTCTTGCCAAAATCCCTCTCGCAAGATGCAATGACGGAGCCTGAAGCGATATGCTTGTCCGGCAGCCTGTCGCCCGAGCACCTTGACAAGTCTGTTTGCCTGAAACGGAACACTAACTGCCCTGTAAACAGTCAGCTAAGACTTGATTCTCTGAGCCCTGAGCTTCACTGCGAAACCAGAGCCCCATCATGCCCCAAGCCAAAACCTCGAAAGTGTCATGACCCGAGGCATTGAGCCTAAACAAGCCACAGCGCAATAGTCCGAACAGCCTCACCAGCAGGGCACGCAGCGGGTGGCGTGATGGAACGCTTGTGTTTGAGTTGAGGAAGTCTCGCTCACTCTTTGCCCAGGTGCGATGTGGGAACCTGATGAAGAAGCCCTGGTCCTATAACCCAGTAGGATTCACATAAAGAGCCCTAGTAGGCCCTAGTACAGATTGACCCAAGGTTTCTTAATCCGGTTCCTACATTTCACATTCGCACAGTTGTGCCCAGCACATCACAATCCTAATATAGGCGAGCCTTACAGACAGAAACCCTAAAGCCCCAAACCCTAAGCCATAGGCCCCAACCCTAAACGACTTCTGGACCTGACCCTAAGCCCGAAATGTAGTAGTTTGATCTTCAGCGCAAGCACATCGCAGCAGGCGGGAAAGACATACTTCGATGTTGAGGAGCTTCCTTGATGTTTGCCGTTGGAGTTCGGGGATCTGCTTTTTATTGTGCATGAAAATCTCCCCATCAAATGTGAGTTTGATGAGCCTTGATTGTTGGATGAATCGCCCGACTCTGTGCACGTGACCAGCTCCAAATCAGTTCAGGGGAACCATTTGTCCCTTCCGTTGGCTCGCTCGGATTTGCCAGACAAGTACCAGTTCTCATGAGTCAAGTTGCATATGTATTCCCGTTTGTAACGGTAGAAACAAAGAGCACAGGTAAGATTTCCCACGCGAACGCGCTGCGTGTGCATCCGGCCTTTTCGGTTCTGCATCCTACTGGTAGCCTTCCGTGGCCCATCCTTAAGGACGAAATGAACCCTAAAAGGGTTTAAGTTCATATACCATATAGGGATTCATAGTATATGGGTATAGGGCCCCTACTTTTAAGGGTCATTTGGTCCTTCGGGATGTCAACCCTTTGTAAAAAAGCAGTTTGTGGGATTTTCAGGTAAAGTCACGGTACTTAGAGGATCATGGGACTTAGTAAGTAGGTTATAATTGGGGTTATAAGTCCCCTAAGTGGGGTTATCCTAACTATAACCTACTTATAACCTTACTTACTAAGTCCCATGAGCCTTNGAGGATCATGGGACTTAGTAAGTAGGTTATAATTGGGGTTATAAGTCCCCTAAGTGGGGTTATCCTAACTATAACCTACTTATAACCTTACTTACTAAGTCCCATGAGCCTTCAAGTAAAGTCTAACTGAGCCCCGCGGCTGTAGGGCTAGTTGGACCAGCAGCACTGTGTGCTCGAAACAGTAAACATTGAAATCTCGGTCTTTACTGCACCCAGTGCGCAGGCTTGAGAAAGCAGGTAAAGAGATACACACGAACAAGCCCGATTCAAGGTTTCAGTTGTTTGCTAAGCCCTTTTGCACAACTTGTGAAGACAGCTGACGTTTAATTTCGCCTACAACGCCTGCGCGCATGGCTTCAGAAAGCTTCGCAGTGGAGGTCGGAGGGATGGGGGTGCGTTATAGAGCTTAGGAGGATTCAATGTTTGATGTGTCGTGTTCGGGAAGTTTTAGGTTTTGGTGGCCTCGCCCCGACTGAGCTGACTGCAGCAAATCGTAAGAGGAACCTTGCCCTACGGCTCGCATGCCACACGTGTTCGTGCTGTTTTCCAAGAAGGCTTCTAGATTGGAGAAGGGACATCTCAATTTGCACCTTTCGCACGTCGGGACTACGGCAGGAACAGGGAACTTGTCGCGGATCAGTATAATCGCCGGGTGCAGAGGAATGTCAAGCTTCGAGCATCATGCGCATTAGTAATAGCCGTCCGTATGAGACCAATACTGACAGTATTGACCTGAAAGGGTTCTGTGGGGCTTCAATGTCCGGTGCTGCGGAAATAATACCCTGGTGGGTATCTTTAACCCCAAGATCAAAGCACTATGGCTTCCAACAAAAACCTGCAAAACCTGCGCCGCCCAAAGTTCTCAAGCTGCATACAACATCCATACTTGAATCATAATAGTTATAGCATAATATGCCCCACAACCCTATTCTAATAATTGAGGCCCCTATATTATAGTAACCCCACAGATCCCTTATAGTAACCCTTATAGACCCGGTTAAAAGAACCCTATTCTAATTATCAAGGCCCCTATATTACTTGAATCAGCTTCACAAACGACACCCAAGCAACAGCCAGTCAAGCCTGCTCAGGTCTCAGATTTGACCTTCAGTCCATTGCCAGGCAAAGAAGTTGGGGGGGGGGGTAGGGTTTAGGGTTTTAGGGTTTAGGGTTTAGGGTTTGGGGCAGGTTGGGAGGGTCCCTCGTGTTCTGAGTCTTCCGTTTCGGGTGTTCTCCATTATTTTTGGGCTCTGCTGCAGCTAAGGTGCTTGGGAGTGGTCTAGGTAGGGTCGAAACATGGAAAATGTGGAACCTTGTCATAGACAATACGAGTTGAGCATCTGAAAACTTGCCAACACGTCAAACCCCGCCACGAACCTACACTTCCCGAAACCCTTCAACTGACCCGTATTGAGGCCTCAGCCCCAAATTCTGCACCTGCAGGCTCGCCGCCAGTTCTGGATCAGCTCAGCTTCCAGCTGCCTCATGGTAGTCGAGTGCTATGCACCGCGGCCGGAACAGAACAAGTCTGAATAAGTGGCAAGGATGTATGGGCTTTACAAACGTTACCGTTGGTGTTTTGCTTTGCATTGTCGCGCCGCGTTGCGTGTTAGATATCGCTCGACCCCAATGTGAACTGTCAAGGCATCAAACCCTCCTTCATGTAGGAATCCTTTTCAGAAAGATGTGTTGGAGCGCGATAAGCACCCGCTTTCAGGGGGGTATCGGTGCAGAGCTGCTTGCTGTTACAGCCTCCATCCTATGTAAAACCCCAGACTCTTCTATCCTGAATCCCTGATTTCCTGCAGGTCAGTGCTACGGTCCCGTATGTTCTGAAACTCCCAAATCCCGAACCTTAAGGTTTCCAGAGTGTAGACTGTTGTGCTTGAGATTTTGGGGCATGTGCGGGACAAGTGTGTGCATAATCTCCCCGTGTAGGTTTTGACTCATGAGCTACAGACCCCGGCGAATTTCTAGGAAATCCTGTTAATCTCCGACAGGACCAGATGCAACCGCGCTAGAATACCAGAAAATGAAATTGATAAGACCCTCCACAAAACCCATAACTTCAATTCCTTCCCAGGTGTAGGCGCCAATGGTGCCGGCAAGTCCACGCTGCTCGGCAGCCTAAACCGTAAAACCGAAACCCCAATAACTCTTAGTCCATAAGCCCTAAGCCCTAAACCCGAAGCCTAAGCCCGAAACCCCAAACCTTTCTTAGGAGTCGCAGGCTGCAGCCTCTTGGGAAAAAGGAGCTGAAAAAAAACAACTAAAGCCCCACCCTTCAGCCCGAAACCCCAAATTTTCA
>BGNK01002823.1:30570-89307 GCA_003297005.1 Symbiodinium sp. clade A Y106
CCCCCCCCCAAATCCTCTCCTCTCACCTGGCAGTCAGATACTGGGCTTTGGAGTACCATCCTTTAATACTTTTTTCTGTAAGGAACCCTTATGAAATACAAGTTTATACTTTTTTCTCCCTGGTTACTTAAAAGCCCAGGATATGGGAGTTTCCGAAGCTAGGGGACCAGGCCCCCAGAATAAGGTACCCCTCATTTTCAGAAACTCCCATATTGGCAGGAAGGACCAGGCTGCGGTTTAGGGTTTAGGGTTTGGGGTTTAGGGTTTAGGGTTTAGGGTCAATGTTGTGGTTACGCTTGGATCACGAGTGGTCCTGGTCAGCGGGAAGAAGCAGGATGTACCCGTACAAAGTCGGTACAGTGTACTTGCGGGTTTCTTCAAGGGTAAACGCGTGCACATGAAGAAGGATGGCAATGACAGCAAACAGGAGGAACATGAAGCCCAGAACACTATCCCCCCTCAAAACACGAACTAGCTCAACTTTAAACCCTAAGCTCCAGACCGTGAATCGTCTGCGGCGAAGCAGCCACACCTTCTTCGCAAGCACGCCGGGCGAGTGCTGCCTCGTCCGGTGTAGGGTTTATATAGGTTAGGGTTTAGGGTTTAGTTAGAGGGTTTAGGATTTGGCGCATAGGGCTTCAGGGTTTGGGGTAAACGGTTTAGGGTTTCGGTTTAGGTTTTTGTTCGGGTCCCCGAGGTTTCGGATACCCACACCCACACCCACACCCACACCCACACCCACACCCACACCCACACCCACACCCANACCCACACACACACACACACACACACCCACACCCACACGCACACGCACACGCACACGCACACGCACACGCACACGCACACGCACACGCACACGCACACGCACGCACACACACGCACACAAAGCCCCAACAAGTGAAATCTGAGTCCTTAGGGCCTTATAGAGCTGCACCATAATACTATTTTCTGCAGTCTGTCAGGCTCCTACAAGTCCTCTCCGGTGGGCGCATGGCCCCTTCCGGAGCTGTGAAGGCCGGCAGCTCGTAAACGTTCACGGCAGGGATAAGGAACACATCATGGCGCCTTTCAGATTTATCCTAGAAGTAGAGTAGGTAACCTTTAAGCTTTTGGGGAGGCCTTGATAAGGGTTCCTTTAAAGGGGTCTATAAGGGTTACTATATATAAGGGATCTATAAGGGTACTATAATGTAGGAACCTGATTAAGAAACCTTGGGCCTTGATTAGGGTTCTTTTTATGAATCCTACTATTTTGGGGTTATAGGCGCAGGGTTTCTTCATCAGATTCCTACAATATACTAGTAGAAGCCAGAAAGTTGGAGCATAGTTGTCCTCATACTCGTAAGGTAAAGCATAGGGTATCCCAGCAGTAGGCATCCAAAATCCATGCATCAGCTCGTTGGGGTTCACCATAGATAGGGATACTAGAATACCCCCTAACCTTATTCAAATTATCAAGGCTCTTATGCACTAAATCTCGGATCGTAGCCCCTTTCCGAAGGTGTGTGGCGAGGATCCCTTCCGAGGCCGCGGCGAAGCAGTCGTGACTGGGTTCTTGTTAAGGAACCTCACATTGAGTTGCCATTTCAGGGGTTCAAGGAAGTGAAAATAGGGAATTAAGGAACTCGACTTTAAGTTGCCACAATAGGCATCTATAGTGCATGACATGTTTTATTTGCTATGGTAACCTAAATGACCCTCAACCCTGAACCCTAAACCCTGAACCAAACCCAGGTGATCGTGACGGGTGGCTGGCGTGGCACCGTCGATGCGGCGATGGAGGAGCCACCAGCGTTTTGTATTTCTAGGCCCTCAAGGCCCATGGATCCATAACACGTACATATAGTTTTAGGATTGAGCAGCGCAGATCCGCCGTCACCGAAAATACCTTCGCCGCACTTGAGCAAGGCAGCTCCAGAAGAGCACAGTCCAGCAGTTGATATGCTTGGTGAGGGTTTGTATGGGCTTTGGGGTCGGAAATGTCCAATTCTTGCTTCGGAGCTGTAGGCCTCGCCGTATGGTTCCTCTTCGTTGGTGCTGTTGCCGACATGACTGACGCGACTCTGACAGTATGGCTGCAGGATCTGCTATGACCCGTAAGTACTCGGGTGTACAGCTTCCAAGATATGCATAGTAATCGATTCGGGGTTTAGGGTTATGGCTTTGAGGTCAAACATTCTGATGTTCCGAGTTTACCGAAACACCCCAACTCTACTCTCATGGTCGCCATGCCCGCCACAACAGGGTATATGGAGTCTCATTGGGGTAAGTAGGGGAGATCCTGATACACAGTGCATGCTTCTTCTTCAGGATCACAGGATTCAAGCATAGGCCTCAGAGCAGGAAGATTCAACATGCACGTGCTTGATGGTTCATGGGTGGCTATAAGTGGTGTTATAAAGGTTCATGGGTGTTATAAGTGGGGTTATAAGTCCTGTGACACAGTTTGAGGGGCGTGGGCTCCTTGGGTGGCTGTTCAGCGAGACACCCGCCAGGAACGAATGGCCCAGGTGCATGATTTCTGCCTTGGGCAGGGCATTTCAATTTCTGGGTCTCAGAGACTGTTTAAATTTAGATATATCGTTTTGGTAATCCACGAGTTTGCAGAGCGGAGGTTGGGGGCTTCAAGCCGAGTCGCTCTTGAAATTTCGTTTCAGCGTCATCAGGAGAGATAGGCAGCTTGTACGTTTGGTTGCTAGTGCGATGACCCCAGTGATGACCCATCAACCCTTTAAGCAGGGCCAGCGCAGAACACTACCTGAAGGCTTGAGATTTCGGGCATGAGGTGCTCCATGGTTATGGACTGGAAACTGAAATTTAGAAATGTTCTGTTTTAAGGCTGCTGTTTATTAGATGAAGGGGCTCGGGTGCTCCTGTTAAAAGCAATGAACCGCATGACATCATGGTCAGGGAAAAGCATCAAGACAGCAAACATGATTCGGCGACAGCCTTTGGAACGCTCATGAAGGTACCCCGTACTGCGTAAGTTCCTGAAGCCTGCCGATCCTACCAGGTCAGCTAAATGACCATCGCCTAACACAGCAGCAGTAGAACCTACGGCAACATGAAGCACAATAGGAACAATAATCTTCATCATGGCAACAAGTTGTATGCTCATCTATAAGAACTGTGAGTACGTTCAGCAAGAATGTTGCATGTCATCGCAATCTGTTGAATAATCCGTAAACCCTAAACCTTTGCAAAAAGACAGCCACAGCCGTTGAGTCTTCGAGTTCTGCGCTTGGACGTGCAGGTCCGCGTGACAGAGCTCATGGGGATCGACTCGCCGCCAGCTGCAGACTCGCGGCTCGGCTTTGTACATTCTAGACGGGGCGCTATCAGGGTCCATGTACGAAGATCGTAGATAGTTTGCCTTATATATAAAGTCACTTTGTAGGAACCCTTTTCCCCAAACCCTTAACCCTATAGACCCTAAACCCCAAACCCGCCTTTTTTCGGCCTGCATATACATAGGCTCCAGGAGCCTTAGATTTCGGCTAATGCAGAACGTCACGTCTGTGTGTTTGAGGATTGCAGGCGTTGGGGATTAGGGAGCCCGACAGTTTTCAGATGTTTGGGCTTAATATTACCAGTAGAAAGGATCGACTTTACGGCTCCTCGAAGTCATCCCGGCTATACCTGGTTTCTGGATTCCGGCGTCTGATGGGTACTTTTATTGGGCGTAGCTCTTTATTGGTACAGGCTCTCCATGTCTAAGTATGTACCATAATTTGTCCCCAAAGCCCTGGTCTAACTGTTGCGGCCCCTATACAAACACCCTGAAAAGCTCCGGGTTGGGTTCCCGAAGTGGATCGTGTGCTTCGCGCTCTCCGAAGTACGGACGGTGACTTTCTGGGCGCAACTGAGGCAACAAGCTTTGCCGAAAGCCTTTCCTGAATCCTACAATCCGTCGAATACAACCGGAACAATTGCTTTAATTAAAGTGACATCTTTGAATACCATCCTACAAAATCCTGAGATTGAGATTGCCGCCCCAGACAACCCTTCTAACAAAACTTACACATCCTCAAATCCTTACAGGAACCTTTTCAAGGGTTTACAATGACCCCTTCGGACGGAGCCCGAGGCATTGTGGGAAGCTCTTCAAAGCTCTCGAGTTGGCTCCGTTGCTCTCGCGGCTGCGCTGCGGTTTAGGGTTCAGGCTTAGTTTTTCCGGCTATTTTTCATAATACAAGGGTCCACAGGACCCAATCTATAAGGGTTCCATAAGTTGTAGGTCACATTATTTACTACCTTCGAGACGTGGATCTTGACTTGCTTTACCAGGGTTCTGGAGTACCATACTTGAATCTATTTTGGGATCTTCATTAACTAAAGGAACCATTATGAAATAAACCTTCCATGTTCTCTGCCTTGGCTGCGGCCACTGCTGCAGTTGAGATATCGAAGTTCGTATTTGTTCTGCCTGGTTGCTTCAAAGCCCAGAGACAAAGTCGACTGTCCATGTGTCGGGGCCCTTCGTAGTGAGGATCCCTCTTTCTGCCATTTGTGTTTGTGAGTGTGTTGTACATGTGAGAAAAAACCCCCTAAACCCTAAACCGTAGATAGTGCTTGTATAGCTTAACCTCACCCTTATAGCTTAACAGCTCAACTTGGGACATGAGATCTGGCTCATCACGGGACAAGAAAGCCGTGCGGATCGCATTCATGTTGTTGTTGTGATGAAGCCGAAGCAGTGTATTGACCTCTCTCTCAACCGTTTCGAAGCCCTTGATCGCCTTCCCAAGTGTGCCCAGCTTTGGGCTTCCAGAGTAGGTCTGGTTGGGACCTGAACTTCCAGAGGTTTCTTTTGAAGGAAGAAAAGAGAATACAGTCTACACCGGTAACCAAAGCTAATAAGTCTCTTCAACCCGACAGAATGGGTTTGAGGGGTTGTGGCTGTTGGTCCGAGGGCTCGGGGTTTCAGGATGTAGTTCAGGCTACGGCCGCCTAAACAGCCAGAACATCACTCTAGAGTGACTCTACAAGGACCTCATACTGACTTTGGGATGCAAGGGTCCCGGCTCCAAACCCAAACTTCTGTTACTTAAAACCTTCGCTATGCGAGGAAGTTTGTTGGTGTCCTCTCCGAGGGTGAGCGAAGGCGCGGCCTCTCGATCCGAATCTGTTGCGCTAGGCCCCAGGGTTTAGGATTTCGGGGTTTATAGGGGGAACAAATGGGTCGGAATAAGTACCAATAGCATTCCATAGGGCTCCATAACATAATTATGCAAGACATGTTGCTAAGGCACTACATTGTACTATACCATACTCGTAGCTACATGGGATTATGGGAAGGACACTATTGCCCTCGGGCTCTCGGGACTCACATTTTAATGCCTTCGGGCACAAATGCATCCCTCTGGATTCGGGTTTGGGGTTTCGGGCTTGGGGTTTAGGTACGCATTCCAAACGGCTACTGGACTTAGGAGCCCGTTTTCATAACGCTTGGGTGTGGAGTGGCCGGGGGTCCCGGGAGTCCGACAACTGCAGACTCTAAACCTAAGTCTGCACCCTCAATCGTGAACCCTAACGGTCTAGGGTTTAGGGTTTATAGGGTTGAGGGTTCTAAACCCGAAACCTCAATCCTGAATTTCAAAGCCCTTATTGTAATCCTTCTGACCCTAAATCTGGATACCGAGTCCCCTGTACAACCTGGACCCCGCCCACCCACCCTAAAACGAACCCTAAACCCTGTAAAGCCTTTAACGTTACCCTAGACCCAAAAGCCTACAACAAACTGAGCCCTCCGGACAGCTGTGCAATCCCATTGAAGCCCTTTCAAAAGGCCTCAGAAACCGCTTGTTTAAATTGTCCCTAAGCCCTCAAGCCCTATCCCATCCTATCCAAGAAATCCTCAAACTGTAAGTGCCTAAACCCTATTCTTTGAAACCAGAAATTCAAACCCCACACGGCTCTTAATCTCTGAAACCCCGCTTACCTCCAAATAAACGGATCTCTAAAGCCCCCCAAACCCTGGCAAGTACTGCAGGGACCTTAATAATTAGAATAGGGTTTTGGGTGGTTCCTATTCTGATCATTAAGGCCCCTATACTATACCCTTATAGAACCCTTTAAAAGAACCCATTTCAGGTTCTAATTGTTAAGGCCCCTATACAGTATGGAAACCGGTCGAGGCGGGTGGAGTTGGCACGTCGACTCCGTGAGCCCAAACGGGTGATACTGCTGGATGCCCCTTGGCCCTATGGAGGTAGATTGCTAGGCAGATAGCGAGCTAAACCGTAAACCCTAAACCCTAAATAAACAGACAGAGCTTCACTTTCAAGGCACGGAATCCATGTCGGATGCAGCCTATAGTTCAATTACAGTAAACCCCATAAAGTTGGAAACCGGATCAAGGCCAAATAGTGCTGGGAGTCCCTATATATTGCTCTTAAGGCTTGAGGCTATTGGGTTTCCAACTTTTGGGCTTCTACTGTTAAAGGGTGAAACGGTTGAGCACCTCGCAAGGCCCCGGGAAGTTTGCAAGCACTTGCAAGGGAGGTCATGGGCCCCAAGTAAAGCAACCCAGAGACTCCAAAACCCCTTACTTAAGGAATATATATATATATACACCTTATATTATAATAGGAGCCTAATATGATTTAAGGTATATTCCTTAATTAAGGGGTTTTGGAAGGTCTGGGAACTCCCCGAACCATATCCGCATAAGACCGCAGACGTTGGAGGTGCGGCGGTAAGACCTTGTAGGAACGCAGAGGTGACGTTCATCAGTCGGCCTGAGGCCGGCAAGGCAAAATCCAAGTACAGGAGTTTGAGATTCCATGCAGGCCCCAGTCGGAAAAGCAAGATACCGCGGCTCCGAAATGCAATCGGCATGTGAGTGAAAGTCACATGCAGGAGTAAGGCGTCTGCCAGAAATAGCAGCCTCTGCAGCACACAACCAACAGCCGGGTTTCGCTTCGCAAAGACATCGCACTTGCACAGCGACATCAACAGTCAGTCTCGGCAGCATCCCGAAAGGTAGAGTGTGCCGATGCATTCTGTGGGAGTAAACAGGGAACAGGTTGTGGAGGTGAGACAGAGAGAGATAGATACAAAAACTGTTTTCGACCAACGGCTCTAGCCGGAAGCTCAGGAAGTTACATCAGAGCTGGACATGCTTGTTCGGAAAGCGCTTCTGGACTTCCTTGTCCCTCGGCGCATTTTTTCTGAGCGGGGTGGCAGAGCTGTGGCTTGAGGTTATGGTTTTGGTTGCGTCTTGTGGGATTTGAGGTTTGTTTTCAGGGCTTCTGGGTCGCATATAGGTTTTAATTTTAATGGTTGCAGGTAGGGTCATCCAAAGCCCTAGGCCCCATAAATCCTAATTAAACCCCAAACCCTAAACCGGGTACGTTTCCCTGCTTCCTGGTTCCCTGTTGACCCGAATACACTAGAAAGCTCTGCAAGCTGCTCATGGGATCTAGTAAACTATCCAGAAGTGCAAGCTACTTACCGAGTTCCGGAGTCGTCTGGAAGGGACAGACATCAGTTTTCAAGTTTCGGCTTAATTTTCATGGATTGGGCCTTAGCGCGGTGGTTTTCGGATCAGGTCATGAGGGAATCAGACCCTAGATTGCAAGCAGGGCTGATAAAGCAAGAAGGTCAACATTGAGTAAACATAATCCGAACGAAGTCAGCCTAAGCAGTCCTAAACCTGAAACCTGCGATGTTGAGACTTGGTTTGTTTGGTCTTCCTGTTTAGCTCAAGCCGACACGAAGAACTGGCTTCCTTTCTGAAAGAGCCTCACCGACATGAATTTGTTTTATGTCTGAGCCCCGTGTACAATCTATCTTCTATGCAAGAAGCCTCGATAAACAGAAGGAATTGGTTTTTGCAAGTTTGGACCGTGTATAGTTTGTTTTACCGTATGATTTGTCTAGAGCCCCTTTCTATCTCTCTCTGGTCTCTCTCTCTCTCTCTGGCACTGTGTTGCCAAGGCTGAGACGGGTAGCACGATCTTCAACGTCACGCACGTCTTCGAAGGCAGGCAGCTGCTTGAAGGTGTTTTGACCAAGAGTTTGAATACGTAGTGCCACCGTGGAGCACATGTTCCGAAACCTTATCGCTGCACTGCTGATTGGAGGGGTCCCGCATTGCCTGAAGTAACCGCAACTTTGCAGGGCGGCAGGGATATCGCAATGGTAGATTCCTTGGTGGGATAGTGCAGGAATTTAATTTGTCCATCAGCAGTACACAGCCTCTCGGTGATGTACGAGTGAAGGTATGGAGTTGGAGCTGTGTCGGTTGAATGCTACAATACTACAGTCTAAACTCTGAACTTCATTTCACATATTGTTAAGGGATCTGCCCCCCTTCCCTCAGTTCGGATAGCAGTATACTCAGCGATTTCAACATATTGTCCTAGAAGTAGAGTAGGTAACCTTTAACCTTTTGGGGTGGTATAATCCCTATATAATCGTTGTATTAATGAAAAAGGTTAACCTTTAGTTCCCCATGATACCCGACAAGTAGGTTGTGGTCCTGAAAGCTAGGAGCGAGTACACTGCTAAGATGTTTGCCGCTTGGTCGACGGTCACGAAACCCTGGCACCCCGCAGCCCGAGATCCTCCAGCTACCCTAAGCACTACTTGGACAGTGAATGGGAGAACTTTAAACTTTTTGGTCTTATATGTTAGCTCTATCTTAATTAATTAGAAAGTTTGAACCTTTTTGGGGCCCGGTTGTTGAAGAAGAGAGAAAATCGGAAGCACCAGTATAGTCCAACCACAACTCTCTGTACAACAAACGCATGTTCCTTCGAAGTGAGACGCAGCGCAAGCACAGGAACTTAAACAATGCTAAAGGCAGTCTCAACCATTGAAGGCCTCTAAACCAGAATCCTTACTCAACCCTAAACACGAACTCTGAACCTTAAACCACATACCTCCGGTCCAGACCCCCAAGCCCTAAAACCCACAAAATCGTAAACCCTAAACTCTCGTGAGGACTAGCCGGCTGGCCCTCCCACGCGTTACTTGGTCAATCTCAGAGGTCTTCGCGTAGGGTTTAGGATTTTGGGAGCATTTACAATTTTGGGTTTAGACTGTTGGGCTGTTGGGTTTAGCGTCCCAGTTTTGACTTTTTGTGCTTTGGGGCTGCCGCAATGAGTTTCAAAGGGAGCCCCTACAAAGCATCCTTCTGCCTTTCCTTCCTACAAAGGGCGACCCTCAACCCATACCTTAAACCCTGAATAACCTACCATTTTCAGGTTCCTTACTTTGATTTCCTTACATAAGTCCTTAAACGGGTAGGTTATTCCGGGTTAAGGTAAACCTTAGGTCGAATCCCCAAACCCAAACCCATCCAGACAGTAACACATTGTAGAAAATTTAGAGAAACCCTTTTTAAAAGGTTTAGAAAACTGTTTTTTAAAGATGTAGAAAACCCCTTTTTTAAAAATGTAGAAACCTTAAAGAAGCCCCTTTAAAAAGAGCTGAATCCGAGACCCAGGTTGCAGCTCTCCCAGGGCAAACTCCTGCGCTTCGAGCCCTTTTCGGCCGAGGGAGGCCTGGAAGGACCTAAAACAGAGGTCTGAATAGGGTTTATCTCTCTCTCTCTATATATATATATACATGTACATATATATATATATACACATATTTTTTTTATATTTACTTATTTTTTATATCTGTATCTGTATATACCTATATACATGGATACGTATATTTACAGGGTATAGCGGGGTTTAGGGCTGAGGGTTTAGGATTTGGGATTTGGGGCCTGCGTCCCCTATAGTCCCAACTCCCCCAGCCCCTCCATCGATCCGACGTTCTGGTAATTATTGTACGTGGGTTTATGG
Organism: Symbiodinium sp. clade A Y106; assembly: GCA_003297005.1. Classification (NCBI taxonomy): domain Eukaryota; class Dinophyceae; order Suessiales; family Symbiodiniaceae; genus Symbiodinium; species Symbiodinium sp. clade A. The sequence goes on from BGNK01002823.1 coordinate 40,374, forward strand.
GTACCTTACATTTGGCTTAAGTGGTGGCTGCAGTGGTGATTGTAATATGATTGCCAGGACCCTCCCTGTACCCTGAAGTTGGGGATTGATGCAATGTTGCCTTGCTTACATCCTCACTTGCTGAGTCCGCTGGTTCTTGTCACTGGTCGTAACTAGTACTTGAAGTTGAATCCTAAAGCCCCGTAATATAGGGGCCTTAATCATTGCCTATACTATTTTGGGGTTCCTTATTAGAATTATAGTATACTGGGCCCCAAAACTCTATTCTAACTATTAAGGCCCCTACATCATAGAACCCTATTATAGATCCCCTAGAGAACCCTTTACGGATCCCTTGAAAGAACCCCTATTCAAATTCCTACAGCCCTAAGCCCATGCGCCGCGCAGGTAGCATCTTCAAGCAGATGGTGGCTTGGCTTTCGGCCACGCGGGAGGACGGTTCAATAGAGCCGATATGTGGGCCAGACCCAAGCACCCTAAACCTACAAACCCTGAACCCTAAACCTGAACAAAACCTGAAAATCATACCCTAAACCTGAACAAAACCTGAAAATCATACCCTAAACTTCAAACCATAGAGCCTAAAGTGTCATGGGGTTGGCGAAGGGTCGGGACTTCAGCAAAGGTGGGCCTCAGAGGGCTTTCTGGAAGCTGAACCCCGAAGCCCTCAACTGCCTTTAACCATTTTGGGGTAGTATAGTCCCTATATACTCCTTATATGATGAAAAAGGTTAACCTTTGATACCCGACAAGTAGGCTACTGGCATCCAGTGTAGTTCTGCTGGGTTGGTTAGCAATTTTGGGTGATGATCCCAGCCTAAGATGCACTACAATGCGGGGTCTACGTAGTGTACCGCCCTTAACCCTACTAATGATATCGTTGCCACGACCCCCTTAGTAGAGCATCGTACCGTCCTTCATGGAGGGTATAATATGGGCTAGACTAGGGTCTAGTTGGTCGAGGTTATGAGTGGGCACTACTAGTATATGTTTATCAAAGGTTCTTGGGAAATCCGAAGAAGCAAGACTCCCGGATTCACGAAGCCTGCAACAGTCGTTCAAGGTTAAGAGTTTTTTCGGAATTGTCCCTACATTTCATCGGACCTGAAGTTGCCGGCATATGCTGCGCGCAGCTTGAAAGTATTAGGCTCTATTAGTCACGTGATTAAGCCTGTGTTCATGTGTGCCGGGCCCAGATTTAGTTTACCCAGAGATCCCATGTACAAAATAGATTGTTAATTATTTAGGCCCCTATATTATAGAGCCCTACTATGGATCCCGTATAGACTCCTTATAGAACCCTCTAAAGGAGCCCATGTACATAGGTTATTCCAGTGATGGTGAGCCCTTGACACTTCCTTACTCTGAAAGCCGCACCTTTGTGACCAAACCAAGCATGCAAAGGAGAAGGATAGCGACATAATAGATGAACCCCTAAAGCCACAACCCGCAACCCTAAACCTCAGAGACTCCGAACCTCAAAAAAGAGCCGCAACGTGTGCGTGAGGATAGTCTCACGCCACTTCGTGCCCCGGCCTTTCCTCGGCACAGCAGCTCTGGGCCCACGGCCCCTTCGATGAACTCTGGATTGGCAGTACTCTAAGGGTCCATGAACTTGTATGTATTGGGTTCCTGTATGTAGGTACTTTCGGGGCCAGAGTGTAGACTAGCTGCGTTGAGTTTAGAGGAGACATTGCAGCCTAGTCCCTGCTGCAACACCGCGGTGAGTCCGACTATGTGTGAGGACACTGATATCGGGATTCAATTATAGGGGTCCCAGTATCCAGGATCCTGCTGATTTGGATCTACATTGGCTTGGGTGACCCATTGGCCTAAACTCTAAACTCTTTTTGAAGCTCCAAGACTCCGGGGCAGTGTTCCGTTATAGAATGAGGTGCTGACTGATGTCCAGATGCACAACTCCATGAATCCTCTCTCCGGAGCCCCGAACCCTGGCCTGACCCGCACTCCTGAAGCCTCACTTGAAGGCTCATGGGACTTAGTAAGCAAGGTTATAAGTAGGTTATAATTAGGATAACCCAACTTAGGGGACTTATAACTCTACTTATAATCTACTTACTAAGTCCCATGATCCTCTAAGCAACTGTACCGCTGGTAAGCCCGGAACGGAAGGAAATTGGATCTGTATGCGACTGAGACAGCTGGAACTCCCGTAAACCTAACCCATACGAAACGTATTCAATAGGCCATCATGGTAGCAGCTGTTTTGTAAACTGACGCATACGATACAGCATTCGATAAATCACCCACAGGGTCCGTGTCGCCGAGTGTAAGCACTTGGGGGGCCATGTCCGTGCATAGGGAATCTCGCCCCCATGCACTCGCATACAGAGACATCGGGTTTTGGGAGGTTCACCGAGAATCAGCACCGATCCAATAATCCAGTTACAATGTCATAGTGCAGAATTATCGTTCAGAGTCACGACACTGAGGCAGCCTTCTACATTAAAATAAGTACTAGTACCACTCCTCCTGCACCTCACCACCACGACGACGACAAGGAGTTGGATTGTGATTAGGCTGTGCACGACTTGTCGAGGGGAAGTGAACTGCAGCTGGCCTCGATCACATGAGGCATGTGTTCTAAGCCCGATTTCTTTCATTCGGACGAGCTTGTGGATCCCGCCGACTACTCGAAGGGGTGTTGTTTGACCACATATTGTCAGGGGGTCCGGGAATCTGGGCCTGGAGAGTGGTCCCGCTTTTAATGGCCATTTCTCACCTGATATAGACCAGACATGCAATACATCGATCTTCTGGCACTTTCTTCTGCGATGACGAGTGCTAAATACAACTTCTAGGTTCACCTGCACCCCCCGCCACCACGACGACGATCCGATCAGAAGTTAGATTTTAGGCTGTCGACGGTTCTTGGAGGGGAAGTGAACTGCAGCTGGCCTCGATCACATGAGGCATGTGTTCTAAGCCCGATTTCTTTCATTCGGTGCTCGAACACCTAGGGCGGCTGATGAGCTTCCCCACAACAAACTGGTCATATTGTCAGGGGGTCCGGGAATCTGGGCCTGGAGAGTGGTCCCGCTTTTAATGGCCATTTCTCACCTGACACAGACCAGACATGTAATACATCGATCTTCTGGCACTTTCTTCTGCGATGACGAGTGCTACATACTACTTCTAGGTTATCCTGCACCCCCTGCCACCACGACGACGATCAGAAGTTCGATTTTAGGCTGTCGGCGACTCTAGGAAGTGAACTGCAGCTGGCCTCGATCACATGAGGCATGTGTTCTAAGCCCGATTTCTTTCATTCGGTGCTCACTTACTACTACTACTACTACTACTACTACTACTACTACTACTACTACTACTACGTATACTACTACTCCTGCTGCTACTACTACTACTACTACTACTACTCCTGCTTGTGCCATTACAACTCGTGCCACTACAACTACCCACCACTTGTGCTGTTGCTACTACCACGACGACGAGTACGGCTACTGGGAAGCGAACTGCAGCTGGCCTCGATTATATGATCAGGCATGTGTTCTAAGCCCGATCCCTTTGATTCTGTGCTCGGACACCTACATCTATAGAAGCAAAACTACTGTCACGAGACCACCACATTTGCCACTATATGTATCCACGGACGACTACTACTGCCATTATTTTGGTGCTACTAGAAGTAGAATAATTATAACAAATGTGAAAATGGTAGGACAACCACGGGTATCAGTTCCGCTACAGTCATTCACCCTCGAAAATAGAACTAGGCACTAGGCACACCTTTACTTCCAAAGGCACAAACTCGAAGAAGATGATCGACTTGATCCGGCTATGCACTACAGTGACCTAATGTTGCGATATAGATTGTCTTAGAACGGCCCTGAAGAATACGCTTGAGTGTTCCAGGGGGCCGGGGGTTAGGTATAGTTACCTTCGAGTAGCACACACACACGCACACCTGGCAGTACCTTCAGGTGCATTCTTTTTGGGAGTATGTGACATTCTTTAAATTCAGGCAATCCTGTAGCTTCAGTCAACCACTGCCCACAAACCGGACGAGACTGATTCAGCATCGAACCTGGTGCCTGCACCCTAAGCCCTAGCTGCCTCTGTGACCTTTAGTTGCTTATTACAATCCATCTGAACTCGGCGCTCTCAAAGCTCAGCATGTGGAAACCATATAGGTCGAACAGCCTCTAATATTAGCATACCCCAAACATCCACATGGGAATTATGGTACAATCGAGATTAGGGCCGCCTTCGGTCTAGGGTTCAGAAGTTCGTCACTTTTAGACTCCATCGTGCAGAGATCCACTGCAATGCTGAGGGAATCGATGCTAGGGTCCAAGGGCTCAGGGGCTTTAGGGTTGAGGGTTTAGTGTTTGTTTTAGGGACCTAAACAGGAAGGATTCGGACTTGTAGTTGCCCGGTTTTTGTGTGTGGTCGCTACTCCTTCTTGAATCCATATATCCCGACATTATGTATATATTGTATCCAAGGATTAGGGAATCTAGGGCTCAGGGGCATGTTGTAGGCTTCAGAGAGTTTAGCAGGAGGAATCCGGGTTTTTAGCGGGAATGGCTAGAGTGGCAAGTATGGGTACCAACAATTAACAACAGATAGGCTGGGCAAGCCTCTGGGGATGGGGATTATGCACAGTTAGGGGCTCACTTCCTCCATGGCGCTTTTGCGGGTGCGCAGACATCGACTGCTCTCTGGAGGCACGCGATGGCACACGTGTCATCATGAGGGAGTACCCTCACTGGGCATAGAATGAGGGAATACCCTCACTGGGCATAGAATTAAAGGCATCGAGCTTACAGCAGCCTTCTGAGAGCACTCTGACGATCACATTAGCTTTAAAACTAGGAGTCCCTCAACCTTAGCTCCCTATAGGCTACAGCCTGCAAGCACAACACATTCAGTGGCTACCGCTACCCTTCGAGTAACAGAGCTGAAGATACACACGGGACAAAGTCATCTCCTCAACCGACCTCTTGTGGCAAGCCTCTGCGATTCCTTGGCACACTATCCCATCATAGTGACAAAGTTCAATGCAAGTAGGAAACACATGTACCGTGGGACAAGTCAAAGGCTAAGATCGGTACTCACCATACATCCTACCATGTCCTCCTGCCTGAAGCAGTGGTAGGTTCGCGGATTGATGCCTTGCAATGCGAGAAAAACATTAAACATATGTATATATACCTGGGCCCCTGCTCAGCATGCAATCCAGCAGTCAAGATCCTCTTGTAGACAAGTTACGGTGCTTCACGGCCCAGTATGCCATCTCCTGCCATCCCTCGGTACAGGTTTAGAATAAGTTGGACCCTAGGACTAATCGGACGATGTATGCAACTTGACTAAGAAGGCCAGCTTTATAGCTGCTGAAATCTGAGAGCATGACATGGAACTTGGGTTTCACCGGGAAGAGGCAAACTTGGTCGTTCACAGCTCGCTGTGCCAGCTGTAGGTAGGCATCCAAACAGCAATCCTCAATCGCGCAAGCATCCCAGTCAATCTTTCAAACTCTAGACTTCAATCAAACACACCAGAAGCCACCCCTAAGCCAAGAAACGCATGCACGCTGAAGCCTCAGAGCTTCCTCTACCGTCAGGTAGCGGGAGCAGTGCTCGCTGACATTGAACCAGCTTGCAAGGTGCCACCTGGGATTCTGGAGTCGGTAGATGAGCATTGTAGGTCTATGGGTTCCTTGGAGATTTTAGGGATTGTTTAAGGCTACAAACATATTTGCCAAAGCATACCGTAGTGTCTTGAGGTTTCGGTCGGTGTTGTTTTATATAATCGGGTCGGGGTTGAGCGCTTTCGGGGGTGTTTAGGAGCGACAGGAGTACTTTGTAGAATTCACAAAATCGATGGGGTCGAGGTCTAAAGGCTCATACTAGGACTCGAACAGAAAAGGGTTGGGTTCAACCAATCAATAAACGACACAGCTTTTACCTGCCCTGGGCCACAACCAATTAGAAGTGGCATGTTGTGAACACTGAAATTTAAGTCGATGCACAAGGAGGTTGCCAAGAGATGCTGCGCTTCCGTTTCCACCTGCTGCACAGACTTGTTGGCCATCCATGCAGCCACGACTCGTCCCTGCATCAGGGTCATAGATAATCGATAGGATTTATTTTGTTTCGCTCAGCACACCCACGTTCTTAATACTAGCTGAGTTGCATTGTAAGCCTTGCATTGGAAGATGGGGTACCGATCCAGCTTGGACAACTTGAAGCCCGGCTGGCTATGACTCAGTTTGACGAGATCACATATAATAGACTGCGACTTCTCATATCATGATCAATCAACTGCAACGATTACGTTTAAGACGAGCTGCGGGATTCGGTGGGCTTTGCTCCAGGCCTCAAACTCGGCAAAGGCAGCCTTAAGCTGCTCCTCCTCAGAGCCATTGCCCCAAAGTCCGTCGCCCACCATCAGCTTCAAAGCCGAGCCCACCAGGAACTGTAGCAGCCCCAAGTTAATGGTGTGCATGCCACACCAGCGAATGTACTCCGGAGAGAAGTTCAGGAGATGTAGCAGGGAGCCTTTCCCAGCACTTGTTCGTTGTTGCATATTAAGTAGCTAGGGCATAGGGGCTGGGGGTGTATACCCTTAGAATAATATAATCTTAACTGGGCTGGTATTTGCTTGGACCCTAAGCCCTTAAATGCCCATAGCATCAAGCCCTAGAGTATCCCCAAATTCCAGCCGGTCACACTCCGACTTGCGGCAGGCGTGCGCTTCGAAGTCTTGACGATCTCGCCTTTCAGCGAGGTTGCCCGGCACGGAAGCATAATCGGTCTTCTGGGCTTTGCAATGGTGACAAACTTCATTGCAGTTCCATGCCACTTTGAGAGAAAGCCATTCCTGAATGGGTCTAATAAAATATTTGTTGTCTTTAGAATTATGTTATGAATATATACAACTACTATGCATATATAGAGCTAGTGACTTATAATTGTTATTACTTTATAGGCAATCAACATGATGCCCTTGAGAACAATAATTCTTGGTCATGATGGTTTTGGGGTGTTGTAGGTTTAAAGTAGCTATACAATTAAAGACAGGGTGTGTTTTTTTTGGGGGGACAAGGGCATATATGGTTTTAGGAGGTGGGTTCAGGCCTGGGGCCTACTAGTGACTGGTTGCTTATTGTTCAAGATAACCGCATCGATGCAGAGAGTGGCTTGAAAACGCTGACCGATTGGAAAATAAGGAATCATCGTCATCAGATATGTGTTGCAGTGCAGTGATTATAACATACTAGTGATTGTGTGATAATTATTAGCTATACATCGCCAACAAGCCGGTGGTGTTCGACTTCAACTGTAGGGGTTTATGGGTTAGTTAAAAAAGCTTATGGTTTGTAGTTTGGGTTAACCGATGAAGAATGAAAGCTACCCCACTCTGTCCCAGGTCAAGGGGGTGCAAAGGGGGAGGGGGGTGGCAATATGCCACCCCCCTCTCCCTTTGCACCCTCTTCACACTCGTGGCCACCACCGAACATGGGATGGAGGCGTGCTCGGGATTGTACGATGTGAAATTCTGATACATAAGATATTCAGGCTTGAGACAGGTTTGATCAGAATGTCAGGCCTTGTGCCACTTCCAGTCCCCTTGGTACTGGACAACCGCGGCATACACACGCTTCTTCTCGTCATTGGCAGTCTGTACCACAACACCTTGCTCGAAGAGGATGTTGAAAGATTTGACGACCTGAAGTTTCACCGACTAGATTCCATCCAGGCCTCCATGCATGGTCCATACACACAGGCCTTACCGACTTATCAAATCCCACAGGGCCTCCTCCATGAAAGTGTTGAGAGTGCCAGGCCCAGCGCTTTGCCCCTCAGGGTTGGGTAACCGCAAAATGTATGCGCTTGGTGCTTGTAATAATACAGATCAAGAGAGCTTTGGGTTTGGAGTTCTGGTAATGGGCAGCTTCGAACCTAGGGTCCGAAACTAAAACTAAAGTGGCTATCCCATGAAGTCTTGCTTGGAACAATAATGTTTGAAATTTCGGCCTGTTATTAGTGGGAGTTGGATAAGATGTTTATGATATGTTGTATGGTTTCATATGACCATATAATTGTAGGAACAATAACTTGAATTCCCCACCTGCTGATAAACAAACAGAGGCCAGACACTCTGGAGGGCATTCTTGGAAGTCTCAAGCAGCCTCCCAAAGGCCACCACCACAAGCTTATCCTCGTGTGTCTCCGTAAACCGGGCATCATCTCCCCAGAGGTATAAAGGGATATGGTGGTCGGTGGCCCCCATGGTTGGCATCCCTGCCGTTCTAGCATGAGACCAAAACTCTCTAATCTCATCCGTATCATTCAGCGGGATAATGCCATGCCGCACCAGCCAAGGAAACACTTCATGTGGTAGCACCACAGGAAGTTGCCTTAGATTGCAAGATTCTAGTCCGATCATAAAACATCGTACAGGTAAGGAACCGCTTCATCAGCACACGCTTTGAGATCACAGGGACCTGCAACTTGGTAACAGGAACCTCGGATGCAGCAAACCTTGTAACAAACGAGTTTGCACAGAAATACACCCAAGGACTCACATGTGCATATGCATTTATGCATGAAAGGCACCTTGGCAGTTTTGCACCTTCGGAGCATATCCCGCTGGACATTGCTAGACCATTTCCCCGAAGTGGAGATCAACTCACCTGCAGCCCCACCAAGTTCCATGCCACAGCCCTGGCACTCCTTGTTCACGGCCTCAAGCATCTCACGGGCCCCCACAAACGAAGTCTCCTGATGCAGGCCCACACCGATGGACACAGCGGAGGCAGCACTTTCAGGGGTGGGGTTGGAATGCTAATATAAGTATTCGAGCACTTATCATGGTATGTTAGGTAGCCAACTTCTCTGCAGTATCGGAAGCTTGACCTGGAGTTTCGGGGATAATGTTTGGATGGGCTTTATACCAAGCGCAGGGATGTAAACGACTCAACTGTACATGAGCCATCCAAGCCAACGGTGTTTATTTGGGGTTTAAGTCACTTTGGTGCTTATTTAGGGTTAGGGTTTGGACTCTATTACTACGACTAGCTGGTACCATTAATAATGCAAGCTAGTAGCCCCTTTGCCGATGCTCCGCATGACATAGGCGTGCAGGGGAGTGCTCATAGAACGACCTGCGTTGGCAGCTTCCACACGTGCTGTGTTCCACATGTAGTACTATCGCATCGCTAGATCAAGGATGGCGCTGCAACAGTATGATGCGAGAGCACCATGCCACGCATGTGGATATTGTGGCGAGGATCCTGTTTTTCTTCACAGCACTTCAGCTGCAGCAGGTCTTGACTTGAAAGGTTTTGCATCCTAGTCGACGCAAGCTTAAATCGCCTACTTGGCTCATCACAGCAGCACAGTGCAGCATCGTTGCAGAGTATGCTCATGAATCTATTTACCCGGCTTCTGCATAGCCCGGATGTAGAAGCACAAGCCCTATAGAGCCTAAAACCCTACAGCCCTCAAGCCCTAAGACCTCGGAATTTGCCGGAGACTATCAGGGCAAAGTTTGTGTGCATGTATGTACACTGGCTGCTTGAATGGCCGTGGCATGGTGCCAAAACTCCTACAGATAAGCTACCTCGAGATAAGGTGCGATAGCCTACCCATCCTCGGACACACCGCGCAGGCATTGCAACCTGCTCATGATCAGCGGCGATTGCCAGCCTTGCCCTTGGCCTTCGCCTTGGGTTCCTTCGGAGGGGCCTGAGACACTGTTGCGTGTAGATGAGAAATGATAAGAAATAGAATTCGATAGCATTCGATTCAGGAGCATGCCTACTCCGCACTGAATCATCTAATAGAAGCCTAGCTACCACGGCTGTTTTCACAGCTTTCATCTTGCCACCCAGCACCACAAATGCACTGTCCACGGTCCGCAAAACCGTGTCGTAGACGGTTTTCTCCTCGCCCACCTCAGATTTTATTTTATATAGTGCTAAGGAGGGAATGATTACAAGACCTGATTAGATTATTGGCGAGTTGCACCAGCTATTTTCTAGGTATCTAGAAATATCAAATCACCAGGGCACAATGTCGACATCCTCAAGCTTTCGGGAAAACCATGACTCCAGCTGTGCCCGAGCATCCTCCACGGCCTTCTTGCCCTGATTGAGCTCAGCCTCGTAGCCCTCCTTCATCTTCTCGGACCTGAGCAAAGTGGCTCAGTATATGTCTATCACAGGGCTCTGAGGTCTGGAGATTTAAGCTTCAAGGGTTTGCAGGGCCGTGCAGGGTATAACGATATCAGCATTAATATTTTGTATATTGGCATACCTAGGCCTCTGATCGGTTGAATTCCCCAGAGTTGAGTATTATGTGTGTACGACGGACATCACTGGGTGCAAACTTCCAACCCACAATCCTGACTACAGCATTGCAGGTTGCAGGGTTTGGGGTTTAGGGATGTGCAGGGGCTGCATTATGTGTTCTGTAAAAGATGGAGGGCACAGGGACACAAATGAGGACAGCAGATACAACCTTAACCGCACAGGAATTAGGATGGTCCATGAACCAAACCACTGATTCCAACTGTAATATCTAGATTTGTAGGTGAGGGGCAAGTGGGAGGCACCAGGCAACTCGGTCGCCAGAACTCGGGCTTCCGCCAGCTTCGATGATATTAGGGAGAGTTTCTGGGTCGCGGCTTTTCGGAGGGAGGGCCCTTTGCCTTTGCCTTTTCCTTTTGGATTCGTTGCCGGTGGCGGCGTGTTCGAAAGTCCGCCTGGGGTGCTGGGTGGCGTGGGAAGCGGCTTGCCAGGTTGCTTCGGCCCCACCTTGTAGTTCGCATTTGCCGGGGCGCCCGGCTGATGGTAGTGCTGCCTTAGCTATATAATTGCACCAAATCTATAGGCACTAAGCAGTTCAGGTCTAGCCCAAACATTGTCGAATATCATCTACAATGCAATTTAAAGTGGCCCAGATACTTTATAAAGCTAGGTGTTCAAAGTGATGAAAGACCCCTAACATGCCCTAACTGGTAGGAACCCGCCCTCTGCCCCAAACCCGACCCTAAACCCTAATGGGATTAATGTATGAAGGAAAAGCCGAATTCAAACCAACAACAGAGGACCTGTTACTCTAGGCACATAGCAGTTCAGGTCTAGCCCAAAACATCGATTATCATCTAAAATTTAAACTAGTGGCCCAGGTAGTTCAAAGTGATGAAAGACCCTAACTGGTAGAAGTCCCTCTGCAACAAAACCCGCCCCCCCCCCAAAAAAAAATAGGATTCAGTACTAGACTATAATCCGAATTCAAAGCAACAACAGAGGACCTATTAATCTGAACGTCACGACACAGCAGATCCCTCGTAGCATCACCTTCCAGAGTTCCCTCGGCCGGGAATTGGTGCTCCTGTGTCGATGTCTCGTCATCCTCAAACTCCATCGAGTCGTAGACTTTGAAGCACTCCCACTTCCTGATGTATACAAGCATATTATGTATGTACGTATACACATGTGCACGTAAGAGCTAGCTTATTATATATGCGCATGTATGCATGTCCTCGTTGTCACCCATTTCAGGATGGGGCCACCACCATTCTGACCCGAGCTCTTTCTTGCGCTCACGTATGGCTTTCGCCGCCGCGCTTCCGTAGAGTGTCTTCAGCTCCCTAAACGTGCGCATAACATATTTTCCTCGGCGCCTCTGGGTTCTTGCCAAAGACGCGTTGAAAACGATCGACGACTTGTTCCAATTCTCCGAAGCCTGGATCCACTCGTCGAACAAGCGTGCAATAATTGTACGATCTCAGCTGCGATGATGCTTCATCAAATTAAAGATGAGTACATATATATGAATCTGATCATGAAATCGCAAAACAAAAGGCTGGCCTAGCTCATGATCCTCGTCAGGCAGCTGTACTTCTTGCCCTTGGCGGCCTCCCGCACAGGCTCCGGGCACGGCGGGCCTTGGACTGGGCTTGGGTTTGGAGTAGCCATCATAGGGTTGATACTAGTATGGGTGGCATCTATAGACTACCGAAGATAGATCTAGATAGCTATATTTAGGGTTGAGGGTTTAGGGTTTAGGGGTTATAATGCCAGTATTTGTCGGCAAAAAAACACGAGGTGTTTGAGGGATTTAATTCATAAGTCTATATTGCATTGAATTCGAAGGCACTCTCGAAACTCCGGTTGAACCGCATGCGCAAGTTGTGAGCGAGCCTTCGATCCCGCTCTTCAGGGGTCTCGTAGGTGCCGTCTTTGTGCGGTAGCAGCAAGCCGTGTTGCACCATCTCGTTGATCTTCTCTGCCTGTACTACCGCTTAAGGTTCGGGGTGTTCGTGCAGTACCTTCTACTTAAGCTTTATTATTAATATATATATTTCGTGCTAGCACTTTCGAAGAGTTGCTCACAGTCCTGTATAGTATGCGTAGTTCACACATGCATATTAAAATAATTATAAATTCATTATTATAATTATACAATTATTATTCCATGTGTGAACTACGCATACGATACAGGACTGTGATTATTAATAAATATATATAGTTGCAATAATTTCGGTTATACATTATAAGTAGAACTAAGTAGTGCATCGTACTTGTCTCTGCACCCTAAACCCTCATCCTAAATATATATATATATATATATATATACCTGAGCCCGGAACCCTTAAAACCTAAGACAGTCGGCTCCTGGAAACACACCAAGCCCCCAGAGCCTCTGCATCCTTGAATGAAAACAGGTGCATTCAAGGCTTTCTGCTGAAGACATGAAGCCGGGGTAAGGGTTCAGGGTTTAAGGTTAAAGGTTGGGGTTTAGGGTTTCAGGGTTTGGGGTTATACATATATATGGATAAACCTAGTGCAATGGCCAGTCAGGGCTGTGCTTCCGAGAGATGGCAGGTCATAATACACAGTTCCATATATTACTGTGATCATATATGGGAGGATTCAGATATGTACAAGACTGCTAGCAAGTAGTCGTCAGAAGCAGCACCACACTGGTTCTGGGTGTGTGCATCTATGTATAAATAAATATATATATATATATATACACACAAGTTGTATCGTACATATGTATATGTGTGGTGTCTGTAGTTTAACACTACCCCAGGGTACATGCAAGAACATATTAGAAGTTATGACATGTGTGTTTATATGCACACATGTGAGCGAGCCTTACAGCTCTCATATGTTTTACATTATTAGTCTATTCTGTGCCCAGATAAATAAGCCCTCAGAGCCTCCAGTATCGTGGTGTCCAGGCGCTGGAGCCCCGTGCGCGTGAGCTCCAGCTCAAGCTGCACCGTGCGATCAGGCTTGGGTGGGGGCAGCATGCCACGTAGACGTTCTGGCTCCTGCATCATAATAGTTAGCACATCTTGTAGTTATTATATATGATCATTACAGAGACATATGTGTATCACATTATTATTATTATTAATTAATATTGTTGATAACTGATCAGTTGAACCACTCACATGAAGAGGTAAGCCTGAGATTGTTAACGACCCGAGTGTGTGAAACTCATGATGTATTAAACGTAGCTTGGAAGTACAATACTACCCTCCCCAATCCTTGCGGGTGTCATCTGCGGGGGCAGACGAAGCTGGATGACCTTTGAGGGTCGCATCCATCGAGGGTTCGCCGGTGCCACCCCCTGAAGAGGCATCCACGTTAGTCAGCTGCAAAGCTGACATATGACTCTCAACCTCCTTTATCATCTGCTGCACCAGCTCGTCCTCCGTTTTGGGGCGATCACGCTCATAGTCCCCAAAGGCCATTGTCAAGACCCGGTCGACACCACTTTCCAGGCGCTGCACACACGTCTGCTGTTGGTCCTTGGCCTGCTGGATCTCCTTCATGCCCTCGTCGCGGAGGGATTTTTTCCACAAGGCCATTCTCTGGGTCACTGTCGAGCTGCTGCACATGCTGTTAGCCGGTCCAGCATGCTGGACGACAGAAGCCAAGGCCTTCGTCACGGCCTGGTCTGCATGAGCCATTTTGGCAGCCAGCTGCTCCTGCAGTGCTGCCACCTTCTGAGACAAATCCTTCAAGGCTGCGCAGGCCTCCAGGCACTCAGATGCCGGCTCACACATCTCAGCAGCCCCCCGCTGTTGAGTGAGCTCACTTTTCCCAACCTCGATGACCCAGTCCATCACGATGTCACCTAGAACTTGCCGCCCCTGGTGATCATCCTTTGAAGCCCCATCTGCAAAGGCACGAACCAGCTGGTTGCGGAGCTCCATGACCAACTCGTCGAACGGAGCCTGCTGCTTCATCGGGGTCTCCCCAATCACGTCTTGGATGTTCGACAGGCTCCGTCCCCAGCTCAACGTCGTCATGCTGTCTAGGCTTCGGTACCCACTTGACATGTCAACGTCTTTCACCATGCCAGCTGCTGCGGTCTGCTCCACGGGTCCTTTTCCCACCACCACACCAGCTGTCGGTTCTGCTGCGGTCTGCTCCACGGGTCCTTTTCCCACCACACCAGCTGTCGGTTCTGCTGCGGTCTGCTCCATGGATCCTTTTCCCACCACACCAGCTGCCGGTTCTGCTGTGGTCTGCTCCACGGGTTCTTTTCCCTCCACACCAGCAGGTTCTTCGTCCTGCACATGGTCCACCAAAGTATCTGCCTTGGCTTGGGCAGAAATGATCGGAAATCATTAAACAGTACGTATCTGTCTGAGCTTGAATCAACGTGACAGAAATAGTATAATGCAATGGTACAACTTGCTTTGATGTTTAAGGCTAGATGCATTATCAGCGCTAGCAGTCATAGCAATATTCAGAGCCGGCATCAGGTTGCGAGGGCTAGGCACACCGGGCTTCTCTGGGGAGGGTGTCTTCACTGGAACCGGTGGATCCTCTTTCACGTTTCCCTTGCAGGGTGTAGCTGCAACCTGATGTTCAGGAAACGGGGGGTGGGGGAGCCCTTGCAGTGCCCCCTCTCTAGAGGAGCTCGTTGCGCCCACAACTCGAGACACATTAGCCTGCACAGCACCTGCTGGGTGTTCGAGGATGGCGGGGGAAAACTGGCGGGATCTCTTCAGATCTGGGCTTTTAGAGGCTGGAGTCAACGCAACCTGCATCCCCGAGCTGTCCCTCACACGCTTTGCCACATCCAACATCTCCTTCTCGACATCGAAGGAATCCTCTTCTGATGCAGCCTCAGTATGACACATGCATACTTAATAATAGTATATTTTAATAAGAGCACATGTACAATATAATGTACAATAACACATGCCATGCATAACCCTATACTTTCATAATTATACCATATATGGGTCCCAGCTTGAGCTTATGACAAGGGCTCTCTGTGGGGCCTCATGGCCTGTGCACGTACTAGTCAATGCAATCCAGGGTAGGGTATATATATCAATTGACTTGATTTGGTGGTGAATGTAGACATTTATAAGCTGAGGAAACACACGTAATTCAGGCTTGTAGCTTTATCTCCCCCGACCGGCACAGGTGCAGACATGGCTCAGGGTACTCGTGAGGCCCAAATTGGCCCAACTCGAATTGGAAGAGGCCCCCAGAACCCCGGATTTCATCAAATCCTATTGGAAAACCTGTAAAATTCAGCATCGTAGCAAGCCCTATACTGGCCTCGAAGCAAGGCTGCCTGTGAGCCCCCAGAGGCAAACTAACGCAAACTAACGGCAAAGTAACGCCCAGCACGCTCCAAGCACGGACACAGCACGCAAAGTAACGGCAAAGTAACGCCCCTAGTTTTCCCTCTTTCCCTGCAGGAATCCATGCCGGAGCCATCTTTCCTGTGGAGACGAGGCCAGAACCGCCGGTGTGGCTCCCAAAGCAGTCTCGGGTGTCCCGAAAACCCTAATATTTACGGGGAATACAGTACTTTGTTGAATTTAAATTAGATTTCCTCGAGGAAACGTAGGATTCCCTCTAGATATTGCAGCAGAAGTATGGTTTCTGCTAGGAAATACAGTACTTTAGGGGGTTTTCCTTGAGAAAGTGTGGTTTTTTGGGTAGGAAATTCTATACTCCCAGACTGCCTGTCAGAACCTACTGGGTTTCCCTGCATTTCAGGCCATTTCTAGCATATTGTAGCAGGTATTGTGCCAAATTACTATGTTTCTTGTTACAAACACGAGCTTTCCTTCACAGGAGTGTGGATTTTGCTAGGAATGGTGGATTCTGCTGGAATATACAGTTAGAGAATTTGCTAGGACCTGTGATACTCCTAGCAGGCCACTTAACGGCAGTTCACGATAACGGGGAAGTGGTTTGGCCTAGGAAACACAGCATTTCTAGCTTTAAAATGTGTATGTATATATGTATATATATATATATATATCAAGGTTTCATGAGTGCGGGGATGTGGTTTTGCCTAGGAAACACAGGATTGCTTGGGATCTTGAATTGCATGGGGTTTCCTAATATAATTAATATATACTATGCTATACATATAAGGCTTAATATCCTTGTAGCTGGAGTGTGGCGTTCAGTTGCACTGGCACCTACAAATTATATTATAATTAGGTCTATAGGGTTTAAGGGTCTCGGGCCTGGGAATTAACGCTTTAGGTTTGAAGGCTTTAGGGTTTAGGATTATTCTATATATTTGTAGGGATTCAGGGCTTGAGGGTCTAAGTGTAAGGCTATGAATTCAGTGGTTCAGGGGCCGGGATGGGCCCGGTATGTGGCCACAGTTTAAGGATACAATTATAATTATGGGTCCACCTTAGGCTAATAAGGGCTTGGGTCGAATTGTAATGTCATTTCTGCATCGGAAACTGTCAGATCACAGACGACCGATCATGGAATTTATGGGCGACCTGCGCGGCGCGAAATGTGACCTGCGGAGACGTCACGAGAATCAGGGTCGCGTTGCATGGCCTGCTGGACGGCTGTACTCCATTGACAATCGCCGTCTCTTCAGCATCAGAGCATTGGAACACCGACTGGTGTTATGACATGTTCGTGGACGAGCATCACTGAACATCTCCAACCGGTACCCAGAAATGACGGTCACTTGTATTCGTTGCGGCACGGTTCCGCTTTGACGATGCTCAAATGCCCGCCCACACGCCCAGACCCACCCCGACTTCAACCAGAACCTGTATATACACACTAGGCTTAGGCCCGAGCTTCCTGTCCCTCAAGTCAAACACGTAATTTATTAAACATCAGAATTGCAAGATCGTGGACACAGATTCCGCCCTAGAATGCAAACCCCGACCCCATTTCGATTTCCTCCAATGCTTCCAAGAGACCTTGAACCTTAATACGAACCCCGGCCCACTTCGATTCTCTACGAACCCCGGCCCCACCTCGATTCCCTCTTAATTCCAAGAACCCTAGAACCCAAATGCGAACCCCGGCCTCGCCTCGATTCCGTCATTAGTTCCAAGAACCCTAGAACCCTAACACGAACCCCGGCCCCACTTCGATTCGATTCCCTCTTAATTCCAAGAACCCTAGAACCCTAATAGGAACCCCGGCGCCACTTCGATTCCCTCTTAATTCCAAGAACCCTAGAACCCTAATAGGAACCCCGGCGCCATTTCGATTCCCCCTATCTCCAAGAACCCTAGAACCCTATAGGAACCCCGGCCCCACTTCGACTCCCTCTAAATATATATATATATATTCTATAAGAACCCTAGAACCTTAATACGAACCCCGGCCCACTTCGAGTCCCTCTAGTATCCCATACCCTAGAACCCTAATGGGAACCCCCGGCCCACTTTGATTCTCCTTATTTGCGAAACCCTAGACCCCTAATATGACTCCGGCCTCGCTTCCATTTCCTAAACCCGACACCCCTACTGTCGATCCCAAGACTAGAGTCTGACTAGAGCAGGTGTGATGGACAGGCTGGGCAACCCAGGTTATGCTACCGGTTATGTTATAATGATTTCAGCAGGTTCCACACCGCTTCAGGTGGTCCAGCATGTAGCCACGCTGCTCTGCATGCCACTCATTTCAGATAACTAATATGAAGCTTCTATCCTGGGTCAGGCTTTGTGTCGTAGGAGGTTTCACGGCCTATGCTCCGTCTAAAGATTAATATTGGGGTTCGGGCTTTAAAGGAATTTGATATCGTAGGAGCGTTGCAGCTAGAATCGATTCTACATCGGTCATTATAAGTATTGTGAGAAGTTTCTCGCACTAGGGTTTAAAGGTGAGCTTGGGCTCCACATCTTAGGATTGGGGCGAGGGTTGTAGCAGTATCCACTGAAAGCTTCATTGTTTCGTTGCAACATCCACTGCTGACTCTTCACCAGATGCCCAACGGCTGGACCCATGACCCTCGCCAATAACTTGACGTTTGGACCACGAAGACAGACCCTGAACCCTTCAAAACATTCTTTAATAAAGCCTGTGTGAATATATCCCCTAACCCTTCAAAACAAATCTTAAAAGCCTGTATACATATTCTATATATATATATATATATTGCCACATGGCGAACTATATATGGGTGTTTCCGAAAAGTTGGGGGTACCTTGTTTTGGGGTCCTTATCTTATTATATAGGGATTCTACTATTTAGGGTACTATATTAAATTAGGGTCCCCTATTATCGGAAACACCCATATATAGCAATCTCCCAACTTTAACCTAAACCTCACCTCAAACCCTTGCAAAGAAAGCCCCTCCAGATACCTGTAATCCATACCACAAGCCTGTGAACGAGCCAGCAGTGCAATCGTCCAGCCAGATCGGAACGAAGGCCGAATTGTGAATTAGGCTCGTCGTAGCAGCAAATATCCAAATCAGGAGACGATCTCGCGAGTAAAACATGTCCCAACCAGAGTACCTTAATTGCCTGTGCATATCGCCTCTGGATCGGATCCTGCTAGACTAGACCAATATATAGGCTCAGGGAGCTACTTTGGGTGTGCAGGTCCCAGGGTCGTAAGCCAATGGTTTCCTTGGGATGAGACTTCAAGTATCTTTCAGAGTACACCTTATGGGTACGACTGTTGATGGACAAAATTCTGCATGACCTATGTATAGTATATGAACCATAATTCCCGTAGTTTAGGTATATAAGGTCATGCAGGATTCTGTCCATCATCTGTAGTTAAGGAACAAATGCTTTCGATTGTATATAGGGGCCATGAAGAGAGACTGTAGTCCCAGGGCTCGGATTTCGGGGTCTTGACCTGGCATAGAAGACCACAACCCACGGTCCTGAACTAGATGTCCAAACAAGGTACTCCCAAGAATAGGGTTTAGGGATTAGGGGTTGAGGGTTTACGGTTTAAACAGCGAATTTAAGTTCTGTCAGGCGCTGCGAGCTGCTGACTACAAGCAGAAACAACGGAGGCCAGGTCATCTTGGAAATCCAGTCACTTCAATTAGGTGCCACATCCTAGAGATCGATTAATTACTGTTTGGGGAAATGCAGTATGCATCTACAGGGCAGGGGAATTCCATGTACACGTTGGGTCATCGTGTAGGGCTGCTGTGCGCCTCTGAAGACCCAGCCCAAAGTCTACGGGCATCTAGCCCCTAGCTTGTCGCACCCAAGGATCCCAAAACACTGGCCTTGTAAGATTCAAAAATCTGCTGTGAGGGTGCCACCTGTACCGGGATTAAGGGGTCAGGCTTGTAGAGACCACAGGAAGCAGCCTGCTGCAGGATGGGCAAGAGGCTGTCCAGGGCTGCCCGATCCCACAGGTCAGCAGGTGGCTCCTGAATTATAACATGATTTATGTGCAATGACCCTTTCAGTATCTAGAGTGATCGTTGGCTCCAAGTACTAGCCGTACAAGCACGACATGTCAGACAGAACCAAGCATACAGGATCCCTCAAAGGAAAGTCCTCCCATCCACTGTTCAAGATCCTCAGGGGCATCGCGTGGGAGCTGGGCTCCTGCTGGCATTCCTGAGATGGCGTTTTTTCCCTCTCGCATGGCGAGACGGCTTTAGGGGCTGAGGGTATTTAGGGCATCCACTGGATTTTAGGATTTCGGGTCGAGGGTTTGGGGTTTAGGCCAGAGGGTTTCAAATAGGATTCATTAAGGTTGAGGGCTTCTAGGCTTTGGGCGCTGGCTTTATGCTTGGTTTGAAGCTAACTAGCTCTAGAGCAGAAACACCTCAAAGAAGTCAAAGAAATATGATCATGAGGGCACCCAAGATTCTTGCCACTCCACATGAAGTTTGGCTACACGGTGTCCATACTTGCTTGGGTATTGCTGTGTAGATTTCAAGTCTTTACCACCGGTGACTTTCCGTTTCCCATTGATATTCCTGACCTTGACAATCTCTTTGCCGGCAGCAGCCTGTTTGCGAGCGAGCTCTTCGCGCTTGTGCTTAGTCATCTTGATTTGCAGATGGTGCATCCAGGGCCTTAAGCAATAGGACAGGAGTCCAGAACATGTCCGCGAACCCCTACTATGTGCCCAACATTAGATCCACAACTCCGAATTGCATGCTAGATGCGCCGTGCCAATGGCCACCTGTGGTTTCACAGATAAGCCGCCATAGGAGCCCATCCACCTTAGAGCAGGGTTGGCAATTGTTTTTTGTTTTGCAATAGTCGTCGTCTTCGTAGTTGTAGTAGCAGTAATATTCAATATTAGTAGCAGTAGTAGTAGTAGTTGTAGCAGCAGCAGCAGGAGTAGCAGTAGTAGTGGTGCTAGTACGTACTTGTACCAGTTCTACTACTAAGACAAGTGGTAGTAGTAGTAGTAGTAGTAGTAGTAGTAGTGGTAGCAGCAGTAGGTAGAAGCGGTGCAGCATGAGTAGCGGTGGCAGTAGCAGTGGTATTTGTACAAGTACTAGTACGGGTTCCACTATTTCAGTATGATAACACTTTTAGTACTCGTATTTTCTCAGCAGTGGTAGTAAGGTAGATAGCCGCAGCAGCAGCAGCAGTAGTAGTAGTAGTCCTTGTTGTTGATGGAGCTGTAGTTGTTGCATTGTGGTTGTAGTAGCAGTAGTTAATAGCAGTAGTAGTCGTAGTACTAGTAGTAGTAGTAGTCGTCGTAGTAAAAGTACTACTAGTACTACTACTATTACTACTACTACTACTACTACTACAACTACTACTACAACAACTACTACTACTACCACTACTACCTACTGCACCAGCCGTACTTCTAGTACTGATAGCGGCACTAGTACTGGCGCTGGTACAGTAGATAGTACTCGCAGTAGTCATTGTTGCTTGTGTTGTTGTTCTTGCTACTGCTGTTGTTGTTGTTGTTGATGATGCACGGTGGTGTCGGATGTGGTCGTGCGTCAACAATATATGCAGAAGCTCTCTTCAAACACTGCAAAAAAATAGGCAACTTAGGGATCCTAAACCCTACCTGGCTTCCTAGGTCATTTAGGGAGGGGGGGGGGGTAAGGACCCATTCCCAAGGTTGCAACCAGATTCTTCCAATTAGAGAAGCCGAAGTCTAAATACCATCCCCGAGATCGGAAATATCCATTGAGCTAACCGTACACATATATATATATATATACACACTCTCTCTCTAGAATCACTCGTAGCTTCAACGGCTTCTTAATTATGAGCAACAACCATGTAGTAAATGCACTTGTCGAGGAAAACTCGTGTGGAATGCAGCAATTGTCGCGGATGTATGCATTGGGGCTTTCGGAGTTGTGGTTAAACCGATATGTTAAGTTACAAGTTGTGCTGTGGCCTTTGTGACCTTGTTCATTTAAGCTCGGGAGTTCAGGGGCGTAAGGTTTTGATATGTGCATGTTATACGTACATATCTTAAGGGTACTGCCTCTCCCCAGGAAAAGCAGGCCTCACGTCTTGGGCAGCATAGGTTATTAAGTATATATATATATATATATACGAGTACTACTAGGACGAACACTGCTACTACTACTGCTGCTGCAGCTGCTTCTACCATCACTACGGTATACTACTACAACCACCAACATCAGCGCTACCACTACTACTACTACTACTACTACTACTACTACTACTACTTCTACTACTAGTTGCTACTACTGATCAATTGATCGCCGGTGACACTGAGTGTCTGACCAATTGGCAAATTGCCCTCCAATTGGCTTGGTCAATAAGTACTTCAGCGGGGGCAGCAATGACAAATGCGTGCAGCGAGGGTTCTCAATCATGAACTTCACATTCCGAACGACTCCCAGAAGACAAAGAAGCATGAACCTGCATCCCAAAGCGTTTCCATCATAAACGAATGGGAGCTTCTCGTCACCCCAGGGACAAGTAGCCGATCTATGGTGTGACCCAGCAGACATAAAGACGAAGCTGGAGCAGGGAAGTGCCCCGTATAACAGACCCAGCTCCACTAAGCGTAGCACACCACGGCAAGCCGTTACAAACCCACTGGGTCGAAGTAGATCTTGAAAGACACAGTCGTTCTCCCTTTCGAAAGCTTGCCTCAGTAGAATCGGTATCTCGAGATCTATAGCGCTGACTCATAGAAGCTTCGAAGTCCCAACATGTTTCCACATTTGATGCCCAGATTCGCATTGTGATTGCGGGCTCCTTGGGAAGGAGGTCCATAGTACGACTATTTTATTTTAAATTTCTAATATTAATTATAAAAATTCTGGACCTACTAGGCGTTGGGGTCAAGTCTAGTACAGGCAAGGTTCGGAAACCCTTCACCACGGCTCCCACACCAGCGAACATCTCGTAGCAGGACAAGTCCTGGACAGCAGTAGATGTACATCATGTACTAATATTAATTATATGGCCTTTCAACACCCTAACCTATAATTTAAGCTTAGGGGCTCGGTGCACCTCTGGCCGGACATTAGCAGCAACATAGTCCACGATGTGTATCCTTAGAACCGAACATGTGGTACATGTGTACATGTCGACATGCATCATGATCGTTACGGGACATGAGCCTAGTGCTGAATCTGAATAGTACAGGCGAGCAGCAGCACCGGCGGTGCCCCAAGAGCCAGCAAGGCACAGACCTGTAGCCTCGTAAGGCCAATAGCCCTGCGTGGAGCATCCATGGCCCCGAAGACTAAAACCCTCAGCAGCAAAGCTTACCAGCCTGGCATGAGCCATGCATATGTATATGCAGTGTACGTGCTCACCACGTGCATTGCACACACATCTCCAGCACGAGGATCACATGGTACAACTAGGCGACCTGCGAACTTGTATTATTGCAACATTCGAGCCACAAGTATAATTAAATATTGTGATGAGCACACCAAACCATATGATGAGGGACCTCGAATCATAGTATGACTTGCATCCCAGCCATCTAGAGGCAGCAGCCAGAACAGCTAGTCTTGCCACCCAACGTGACTATGCCCTTGGCAAGCTCCCGAAATAAAAGCCTCATGACCCTGGCACAGACCTAGCTGGATGGAGGGCGCACCGGGTACACTCGACCGGCTGGATCCGGATCCATCACCTGCGCACAGCAATATCGTGCAGTAGCTCAGGTTTCGGTTGTCCATCAGACTCACAAGCCTTAATAGCTCAAGATTGGCAGATGGCTGGAATTTGTAAGCTCGGCGAGTCGCAGATCTAGAAGTCGTCAGTTTGGCGCAGGACAGGCATCATGTCTGCAAAATTGTCCGTACACCCTCTTAAAATGCAGTGCATGCGAACATCCTGCATCAGAAGTAACAACAAAGCCCCTTTGGATGTTGCAACTAGTTGCACGCATTTTAAAGCTCCGAGAGGATGTTGCATACACACCCTACAGTGGCCCTACAGGCATGATCACATATCAGCTGTCCACATGAAGCATCTCGGAAATCTCTGTAGCATCTGCTGCAGCCAGTCGCATAGATACCTGGTTCGAGAATTAATCATGCATAATAATGGATCCGGATCCTAAGACTCAGCTTCTGCGGACCGACAGACGTTGTCAGAAAGCCATGTGAAGGAATGCAAAAAGTACAAGCGACCAAAGTCGGGGAGGTCCAACCAGCCACGGCTTTCGCAAGCTCCCACCTGGGCTTGCGCATGCTATATATACTAGAGAATTTGGTGCATACTAGTACTTAACCATCCTAGATCAATGTATAAATTTAATATTATTTATAATAAATTATCTAGGAGTTGTTTATAGATCACATACGTATACTAGCACTTTGCATGAGTTGGGTGTTTGGTCTCGTCACTCCCGTTTTCTGCTGCGTAGGACCTAGCAGTGCAATACCACTGTTCATAGCTAGTACATAGTATATCGTATGTACAGCATGAGATTCTATCGTATGTATATATATATTCAGTAACCCCCCCCCCTTAACATGCATGTGTGAATGAGGCCTTCCTAGAAATCTGGAAAGTATATCGATGTATATGTACATGTTGCAGCCACACCACGCGGAACTGACATTCGGACTCTTGTTCCACCCAATCGTTGCACCGCCCTTGCGATCGGCCTGAGACGAGGGAGGGGCCGGGGTGCAGTATGTAATTGTTATATTGTAAATAAATCGTGATGTTCGATGCAACTATGTTGCAAAAGGGGTACAGCCACGACCTACACACAGAAACCCAGGGGTTTAGGGATTAATATATTAAGGCTTACAGGGTTTAGGGTTGTTGCCAAAGCAGGGGAGGCTGTATCTGGCAGTCATCAAGTCCGTTCTTAAAAGGGTTTTAAAGTGATATATTCAACCCAAGGTACATGTGCCCACGTCTTGATCTCCTCAGCAACCCTGGCTTTTGCCACGTAGAAAAGATTTTTGTCGAGGATGATGCCGATCGGGCTCGCTTCCGAACCCAGGGCTCCCCGCGCCCTCTTCAGGGGCGGGTCAATCGTGTACGATTGTCGATCAAAGTCTGGCTCTGGGAGTTGCAAGCCAGGCAAAGGGAACTTGCAATCCCGCAAGAACTCAAGATTTCGCCGGGCAGCCGCAAGCCGCTCACTCTTTCTCTTCTGGGCCGTCTGGGTCATGAATGATCCCTTCTTTGCAGGCATCTTCTTTCGGGGAGTTTTCAACTGGTCCGCAACAGGCTTAGCCTTGGCCTTCGCCTTGCTCTTGGATGCCGCCCGAGCCTTTGCCTTGGGAGCAGATTGTTTTTTCTTGCGGGTCTCCTGAACCGGTGCCGGCTTGGAAGTCCCACGGCCAC
Organism: Symbiodinium sp. clade A Y106; assembly: GCA_003297005.1. Classification (NCBI taxonomy): domain Eukaryota; class Dinophyceae; order Suessiales; family Symbiodiniaceae; genus Symbiodinium; species Symbiodinium sp. clade A. Next base: position 65,395 of record BGNK01002823.1, read on the forward strand.
GGCCACGCCCAACGACTCGACCTCCACGCCCACGGCCACGTCCGCGGGAGTTCACAAACTCCGGATCCGATTTGGTGTTACCCTGACGGCCACGACCACGAGCACGACCACGACCCCGGCTCTCGTTGTGTTTGCGCTTCTCGATTTTCTCTTGGGCTTTGGAGATCTCTGCCTTTGCCCAAGAAACTCAAGTAAGTATATTCGCACCACCTGCTTAAGCTAGATCTCGAGATATAGACACACTAAACAAATTCAAGCTCAATGCGATTATGATGAACTTCAGAGCAATTACTGCATGCACACCCTCCCGAACCAGCTTTTGCTCCATCACCAAGCTGGCAGGCACTGGAGGCACCGTAGCCTGCTTATCTTTCCAGCTTGGGACCCATACAGGGAAATTCGGGAGCTCGCGGGCACCCTCAGGGATCAAAGGAGGTCGCCTCAAATCCGGACCCAATTGTGGCATCTTTGCCACTTCCATCATGGAGGCTTTCTTGGATGAAAAGACACCATATAAAGTGTGATCATGTGGCTTTAAGCAATCGTGCATTCATGATCATGACATGCTTCGATCTTGCAACCTTGAAACTGGATCCTTCAAGGCATCCCTCTCAGCCGTATCCAACATATGTCGTGGAGACTTGTAGCCATCATCGGAACCATTGCAATCAGCAGAGTTGGGCACAATCACAGTGAAGGGCACTGTGGGAGGCGTCTCACCCTCTGGCGGCGTCAAGTTGGGTGGTGTTGTCATGCGCTTGCGCAAAGCAGGCTTCCGCGGGGTAATCACCTAGCACCAAGGCATCCCACCACTAACATGACCAGGTAACTTCAACATGCACACACCTACACATACTGCAAATAAGTGTGTTTTCTCCGAGTGCCTGATCAAACATCGGCCCCAAATCCTTTCGCATAGAGAGATGGCGCTGGGCAAACTCCATACCGGCAACTTCCGCACGCAAGCGTGACATCACGGCCTCCTGAATGACACTGTTTCAAGCGCTTATTAATTGCAGTTACACCGACCTCTATGTAGCCGGGTTGCAGGTTTAAGGTCTATGTAATAGCAGAGGGTTGGTGGTTGATTCAATGTTTCCTGGGTGTCCAGCAGGAAGGCTGAATGCATGCTTTCATATCAGCTGAAATTAGTTTTACTACGGTTTGGTCAAGAAATATGGTTCTCTACATGACCCATTTACAGCAGGTAGGGGGTGCAGCAGTTAAAGATCCCGGAACATGTTCCCCTCTACCTGCAACAAGCAGCATGCACAGCAGCATGCGACGAATCATTATGAGCCCCCCTCCCCCTCCCCTCCCCCCACCTAAATCACCCATCAAATCCGAACAAAAGTCACCAGTTCCTAAAACTTGACACCTCCAGTTGCAATTCCCGACCTAAACCCTCAACCCTTCCCCCTAGATAATATATATACACACATGTACTATATATATATGTGTGTTCACACGACTTGTGTCTGTATACACATGTACAGCATGTGAACATATGCAAAGAACTTTGCATGTATATGTGGGCATTCTATTATAAAATATATACACACATACATACACTGTACTCTTAAATCTATTATATTATCTCCGTCGTTATAATACTAGTACTATAATACTGCATCATGATAAGCCACTGAAAGAACTGCATATAACATGCCTACTCTCCTCCTCCGGGGTCTTGCTGGACAGTCCATGCACACTTCGTGCTGGCGTGGACAACTTCTGATTTTGGATGGGCACAGGGCTCGCCTCCTGCATGCGTTACAAGGAAATTTCCACCCACCAGGCAACCATATTTACTTGCAGAATACCAAGAACCAAGAATAGACTCATGCAGCAAATCCTGTCCTCCTCAGTCGAATAATCATGCTGCAAATCTTCTGGGAATTCCCACTCCCCTCGCGACACAATCTGATCATCCATCTCATCTGGCAGCCCCAAACCTTGCGGCACTATCTGACCAACCATACCCGGATCCAGTTGAGGTGACTGAGCTGCTGCTTCTGATCCCGATTCCTAGGCTGAACAGACATACACAGGAATTGAACATCACAGGCACAAAACAACCCTTGCAGGCAAAAATCCGGGCCCTCTGGGAACTCCCAAGCCTCCCGAGCTCGCGAAGCCATATCAAGAGTGACATCGATATCCGGTTCCAGCAGAGGTGACTGAGCTGTTGCTTCTGCTCCCGATTCCTAGGCCAAAACAATTGGCAATACTGAAACTGGAATGCTGAATCCACCGAAACCACGAGCCTGGGTCACCGTGCCCGTCGGGTCCGTGTCAGCAGGAGGTGCTGACCCTTCCTAGGGCTGGTATTACGGATTTATTTTTTTGAGTTCTAGATACGTACAGCAGAATTCCTACCTATAATGCCACATTACTTGCAGGCGAAACTCATCTCGCTCACTTTGGTGAGCACGTCTCTTCAACTTGATGATCGTCTTCAAAACCATGATTTTGGCAGATCTCGCCGCGCACGAGCTTCGAGTTTCTTGTCGCAGCACCCATGCAACTAGAGACTTCAGGATTGATGCTTGCCCTTCTGCCCAAGACCGAATCCTTCCTTTCCCTCCCTTGACCTGAAAGTCCGCTCCAGCAAACAGAGTCACGGCCACCAGGCCGAGAGCAGCCTTATAATTAAACACACAAATTAAGCAAGAATGCTGATCATGACACAATCTCCGCCGATCCCCATGCAGTCAAAGAGCTTGGAAGTCGGCAGCGCTTGGCGAATCAACACCAAGTTCGAGAAGATACTCTTTTACAAGGGGGTAGTTGGGGCCGGTCAAATCATCTTGATGTACCTTATATGCGATTGCACAGCTACTAACAAGTTGCTGATGCTTGGCACTGTGATGTCTACTACTGCTACTGACCTGCTGGTTCCTAGCCATGGGTCCCTCCTCTACTGCGACTGGCCTATTGCCGGCATGCTATCCGGAAACAAAACCGTCAACCTCCCCAGCACTAAATATAATAATACGATCGGGTGTCCTTTAAAATTAAACACTCAGACACCTCACCAGGCCACATATTGAGATCAGTTGCAACACTCCGGTCCGACGACCAAGCCACGATTTGCCGATCCTTAACGGCTAAGTTGCAAAGCACCACCCTCGGCACATCCACACAATAATGCTTTCTGGCAGCAAGCTACTCAAAGTGCATGCAGAGAGTGGTTATCTGACATGATGCGTGGCATCAAGTGCTTCTGCACGTGGGCCTGCACAACATTGTAGATCCGCTCCGCAGTTTCCTGGGATTGGGGAATTGGACATAGATCATGTACTCCTGAAATCATGAGATTTCGCTGCAATCGTGCACACCGGTCTCCACTGCTATCTGCTATGAAGCCGCATTGATGTGGAGCCGGAAGGGCTCGTAAAGATGTTTGATCCCATGCTCATCGGGATCAGAAAGAAAGGCCATGGTATGGCCACGGAAAGCCCCTAGGCCTACCGGCTTTGACAAAAAGCTGCGCCTACAGGATTGCCTCTATCAGCTTTCAACATCAAGTCTCAGGCTCCAGCACTGTATGTGACATCCATTGCACTGCAGTAAACATATATGTGCAACATATCCCTTCGGAGGGGGGGAGGCACCTCCGGATCGTCTGTGCTGCAATCGCACAGCTGCTCGGAGCAGCCCCATGTGTTCGAGACAAAAATGGATATTTCAAGATTATTTTCCCATGAATGACGGAATCCGCTATGTGGGCATCTAAATTGACCCTGCTCTGCCCTGGATATAACGACTTTCTACATCCATGTCTGGCTGGTCTTGAGATCAGGGAGCCGGGGCGCCAGCACGTCTCCTGCACGTACACGGGACCCTGACCCCCCATGTCTCTCTATTTAAGGACTTTGCTGTGTACTCTTGAGCAGAGACATAGACCCTCTGGGTCATAGAACGAAAGAACGAAATACATAATTAAACAGCGCAAGACGGAAAGACCGAAAGAAAGCCCTCATGAGGTACCAACACACATATAATAAACCCTAAACCCCCAACACGCTAACCCTAACCCCTAAACCCTCCTAAACTTGTCCTAAACCCTCCTAAACCCGCCTAAACCCCAAACCCCTAAACCGAAAGAAAGCTCCCGTGAGGTATCCTAACCCCTAAACCCCTAAACCCTAAACCATCCTAAACCCTGAACCACCAAACCCCTATAAACCCTACCAGCCTTAAATCCTAAACCCCTACCTTGACCCCAAATAACCTACCTTTTTAAAGACTTAAAAGGTTGGTCTCTTAGGGTCCAGGTAAACCCAAAGAGAGCTCCCCTGAGGTCTCCGTGACCGGCCTCGTCTTCAGCTACGGCGCCGGCCACGCGGTTCGCTTGGAGGACTTCACGCTTTCGAGCTCGAACAGGCGCCTCTAAGAGCTTTAGGGTTTCGAGAATTTAGGTTTAGGATTTGGGGTTTTTGGATGTTTGGGTTTAGGGATTGGGGGTTTTAGGATTTGGGGTTTAGGATTTTTTAGGATTTTGGGTTTAGGGTTTTAGGATTTCGGGTTTATGGTTCAGGGTTTAGGGCTTTGGGGCGTTAAGGGGGCGGTCAGATTTCAAGTTTCTCTGGGCCTTAAGGTTCGAAGGTCCCGGTGGTTAAATACTTCAAACGTGGTGTTAGGATAGTAGTTAACAGTCCTCCTCTACTATAGGGGCCTAAATAATCACCAACATGATTCCTTTAGGGTTCCTTATTCTAATTATAGTATAATATACCCCAAGACCCTATTCCAATTATTAAGGCCCCTAAATTACACCCCCACAACACCCCTTATAGTAACCCTAATAGGACCCTTTTTAAGGAACCCTTTTAAAGGGAACCCTATTCTACTTATTACGGCCCCTACATTACGTAATTCTGGGTGGCATCGAGCTGTTGGTCGATTTGGTGTTGCAGGCGGTCGCAGCCGGCCCTAAGACTCCATGTACCCTTATAGTAGGTACTTAGGCCTTAAAGGGGTCCCTCTGTAGGTACTTTAATAAAGGCCTATAAGTGCCTACTCTATGGGTACATGTTAGGCCTTAAAGGGGTCCCTATATAGGTACTTTAATAAAGGCCTAAGTACCTACTCTATAGATACATGGAGCCTTTGGCCGGGCTGTGGCCTCGGCGTCGACAAGTGCGTGCATCCTCTACGACGGGCATGCAGGAGTGTCTGGCAAAGGATGGACATGACCAGTATATAGGGGAGTTAATAGTTCCCTATACTATTTTGGGGGGTTATATTATGACTCGGCCCCGCCTTAAGGGCATTCCACGTGCCAGATGGCTTCTGTACGAGCCGCACGCGAAGGCACCTTAAGAGCTGACAGAGGGGAAGCTGAAACAGCTGTTTTGCCAGGACATTATGGTTCAGGGTTTAGAGTTTGAGGTGAGCTCCCTAGGGCTCCAGTTACCAAAATCGTAGGCTGCTCACCAGTGTATTTATTATGTACCCCAGTAACCTACTAGGTAGGTAACTGGAGCCCTAGGGAGATGCTCAATGATGACCCCGAAGAACGGCTTACCGCTGTAATGGTGACCCGTCTCGATCGCGACAGGTGCGCAGTTAATCGCATCCTACAAGCTTCTTACCATCGGCGCCTCTCGATGACTGCTGCTGTTTTGCTTGATAGATTTGCAGTAAGTTAGTCCTTTAGAAGGGTATTATGTAGGCTTTCGCAGGGTTTCTAGGCTTATGGAGACACCTGTTACCACCGAAGGGATGGCGCCGGTGTCGATGCAGTTCTTTGTCAACAACTGGTGCCCTGAAGACAGGGCATGCCCGACGTTCTATCTGTACGGTTCAATTCCGATGCCGACTAGAAGTAGACAGGCCAGGTTTAAGACGCTAGAAGAGGATTTTATTTCAGGCTTTTCCGGGCTGGCAAGAGCCGACCTGGTGAAATAGTCTATGCTTGCTCAGGTGTCGTTGATCCTTCGAGCTGCATAGGGTTCCATAGGGTTTACGTACTTTGTTTCCTAGGGTTCTGTGGAATGCTTCATTTCCCAGAGGGTCCATATGTATTGCAGTTACGGAATTAGGTCCCAAAATAAAAGGCCATCTCTATTCCGGTTTTGGGAGCCTATTTCCGTAATATTTGTATGTATGGAGCCTCCAGGCTCTTAAGTTTAATGCGTTTATAGGGTTCCACCTACAGATTCAGGAGCTCTTCCTGGATTCGTGATAGCTTTGGTCTCTTACCCAAATGAGAGTTTCCAAAAATAGGGGACCCTGATATAGTACCCTAAATAGTAGGATCCTTATTATAAAGACCCCAAGATAAGGTACCCCTAATTTTCGGAAATTCCCAAATCACTATACCCATGTCAAAACCGCTTGAGCAAGGTGTGTCCTGGTCGGCTTGAATGGCAGTGGCAAGTCTAGCTTGTTGCCTGGCAGCTCTTCACTGCTACAGAGCATTTATGAAGGGATCTGGTAAGGGTTCCTTGAAGGGCTCTATGAGATTCTTAGGGATCGTTTAAGGATTCCTACAAGCGTTCTATGAGGGTTTCAGGTTTTGGGGGATCGGTGGGTTTACATAACATACGGGACGTGGTGGGTGTACATGCGGCTCCTTTTTCAATTCTGGTGAGTGCATATTGTTGGGTTTAATGGCTTGTAAACCGTCGCATTCCCACATTTCTTCGTTGTAAGATACTGCACCCAAAATGCATTCTCATTGGGTAGGCTTTCACTGAACTGCCTAAGTGCTTTAAACCGCCCAAAGCCCTAGACCCGAAGTGAAGTTAGTCTCAAAATCTAAAGCCGAAACACCCTTCCGACTCTGAACCCCACGCCAGAACGCCTGTAACAAGCAAATTTCAACATCAACTCCCATTGCCATTCCCGAGTTTTACATAGCAGCTAAGTTTTACATAGCAGCTAAGGCTAGCGCTGTTGGCAGGGCGGCGCATGGCCACCGATGGAGGGGAACCTTAACTGCCACAATTTAGGCCTTGGCCCAATGGTTGTAGGATCAAATCGCCCACTTGAACCCTGAACTCCCCACGCCCAAATTCCAACCCTAAAGACTGGAAACCCTTCAGCCCCAAAAGTTCTGCAGCCATAAACCCTAAGCCCTGTAAATCCCGCAGATATCCCTCTCAACACCCCTAAACACTCATCCTAACACCCAAGGTCGGCACACTACACTCAAGCACAAAAATCTAAACCCCGGAAGCCCCAGACCCTAAGCAACATTAGGGCCCTTGAAGGAGCGTGTTAAAGAAGCCCTACACCCTGAACCCTAGTGAGCAACCGCCATCGCAACCTTCGTAGTGCCATGCCGTTAGCCTGCGAAATTAAGATGGAGCTTTTTAAATAAGATCCTCAAACCAACCCCTAATGCCTATTGTTGTGCAACTATTGCAGCAACCATCATAGAATTTCAGAATCTTTTTGGCAAGCTCTGAAGCCCAAAACCACCCGAAACCCTAAACCACATAGAATCCCCTTGAACCCCTCAACCCTGAACCCCTTAAGCCCTAAACCCTAAACCCACTAACCTCTGAAGCCCCAAACTACCGGAAACCTTAAACCCTCGTAGAATCCCCCTAAACCCCAAACCCAACCACTAATTACCAATACTCTGGGGGTTCCTTACTCTGATTGCAGTACAATGGGCCCTATTACACCCCCATAATGCCCCCTTATAGTAACCCTAATAGGACCCTTTTTAAGGAACCCTTTTAAAGGGAACCCTATTCTAATTATTAGGTCCCCTGTATTAAAGCAGAACCCAGAAAGTTGGAACATCAGTATCCTCATGCCCTTAAGGTAAAGTATAGGGGATCCCAGCACTAATCATCCTAAATGCATGTTCCAACTTTCTGGGTTCCACTACAAACCAAAGATCTTCGGGGCTTTGGGTTTAGGGTTTTTAGGGTTTAGGGTTTAGGGTTTAAGGGTTTTAGGGTTTAGGGTTTAGGAGTTAAATCCCCGAAGCCCCCACACGCGGGTCTCGGGTAAGGAGTCGGTGAAGGTGTTGGGCCTCCGGCCCTTCCAGGACAGTTGAAAATGTTGGTTTAGGGCTTTTTTGGTGTTTAGGGATTAGAGGTTTAGGGGGATTCTATGAGGGTTTAGGGTTCAGGATTTTTTTTTGAGTTTAGGGTTTAGGGTTTAGGCTGTTGCGGGTTTACTCCCTTTCTTTGTGGGGTTTGGGTTTTGGGGGGGTTTCAAGATTTCAGGGGGTCATTGGTGTTTAGGACTTTAGGATCTTCGGGGGGGAAATCCAAAGGACACCCGGTTCCGAAGTTTCGAGGTTTTCCGGGCTTCCGGTGGGGTTTCAGGGTCATTGGTTTTAGGATCTTAGGGTTTATGGTTTAGGGGTAAGGGGTACATCTAGGGGACACCGGGTTTTTTTGGGGGTTTTCTGGGCTTCCGGTTTAGGATTTGAGTTTTTCGGCTTCCCTGTCGTTCGGATCTTGGGCAGTCTGTGGCGTTGGCCTTCAGGGGTTTCAGCTTGTTGGTTTTGGGCTTAAGGTTTAGGCTTTAGGGTTTGGGACGTCGGACAGCGCTGAATTTGAATGATTAAATAGTTCAGTGTACGGGTTAGGGTTTAGGCGTAGGGCGAAACCCTGAGCTGGACAGATGGCGCGGCAGCTTCGGAACCCTAAACCCTACCTGGACCCCAAATAGCCTACCTTTCTAGGGTTCCGTATCATGACTTCTTCATATAATGTCCTTAAAAAGGTGGGTTATTTGTGGTTAAGGTAAACCTTAAACCCTATGAGCCCTTCACCCCTGAAACCCCTGCGCAGGACCATGCCAAGTTGGACCGGGACGTCTCCCTGCTCAGCAGTGACTGGAAGCGACAGGCACAGCAAAGCAGCGCCCTAACCCAGCTGTGTCTAAGATAACAAGAATAGATTCTGTTCTACTTAGAGGATCATGGGACTTCGTAAGTAGGTTATAATTGAGATTATAAGTCCCCTAAGTGGGGTTATCCTAACTATAACCTACGTATAACCTTACTTACTACGTCCCATGAGCCTTCAAGTATCAGACAGCAGGACGCACATCTTTGCATGGAGGACCATCGGATTTTGTACGTAGGAGAAACCCGTCTAAAGTTCTGCTAGAGCTATGCTTTGCCCAGATACCAAGATCGCCTCTTGCCTCGAATTGTTCAGTGCTTTAGGGTCGAGTCGGTGGTCGCCGGATGCGAGGGCTCTTAAAGCAAGGCCCAGTGTGGTTGTGAGTTAGGCAATCTCTGTTTCAACAGTCAGGGCAACCGAAAAGGAAGGCCAAGTAAATTTAGAATTACCACCCAGCTGCCCAGTTGGTGTAGAGCGCCAGTCGGTGACCTCATTGGCGTTCAGGTCAACTCATTAGCCGCACTGCCAGTCTTCCATGTAGTGTTTCGATGTTGAACCTCATGCGTCGGTCAGCCCTATACGATACCCGTCCATCGGTCCATTTCGTGTCCGAAACCCTGAATCCAAAAAGCCCGCAAGCCCATGTTAAAACCCTTGTACTGAAATTGTTCACCTATATGGGAGTTTCCGAAAATTAGGGGGTTACCTTATTTTGAGGTCCTTATAATAAGGATCCTACTATTTAGGGTACTATATTAGGGTCCCCTATTTTCGGAAACTCCCATATTAGAGAATCCTTTCGTCGAACCCTTACAGTGGAATCCCTCAAAGGACCCCTTCTTTAGGGTTGCCTTAACGGTGACTTAACAGGTTCCCTGAAAGGATCCCCTGAAGGATGCCCTTTAAAGGAACCCTTAAAGGGGCTCCCATGGAGGCAACCCCAAACCGCTGGAGGTGGGCCAGCTCGTGTCCGCCAGTGGACTCAGCTTCCGTCAGTTGGCGGAGACGGAGGTGAAGGACGGTGACTTTTTTACGGTTTCCGGATTCAGGGTTATGTTGGGGTGGCTGCTAGAAACATCGGAGTTTATAAAGTTCAGGGCGGGAATTTTTCGGTTTAGGGCTTCGGGGGGGTTCTAAATTCTAAATGGGGGGTTAAGGATTTAGATGGGTGTTCGTGAAGTTGCACGGATGGTTTAAGCCTCATTGGAGAGTGGGAAGGGGGGGTTCTTCAATTTAGGGTTTGGAGTTTAGTGTTTAGAATGTTCTTATAAAGTTAGGTTTTGAAGCTTAGGGTTTCGGGAGTTCAAGGTTTCTTTAGTTGGAGACTAACTCTCGATGTATAACCCACTAGCCACTAGAATAATGCAGACCCCTTTTCTCGGGTTTTTTGGAGCTGAATATCAGACTCCCTATGCCCCATTCTAATCCGTGTTAAGGGAGAGGTGTCCAGTAGTCAGGTCTACATTGGGTGTTCGGGCTCTTTTGAGACCTCTAGGGTTTCAGGGTGTAGTTTTCTTTCACCCAACGTGAAGCCCCAACCTCAAGCCCTATGTTCTAGAATTCTAGAAGATTCATAACAATCTGTATATACATTTACAGAATGTTTTAAAGGAGCCCATGTAGTAATCTTTAAAGGACCCCTTACAGGAATCACATGAATCCTTATAGTACTCTGTATAGAACCCTTCAACCCTAAACCCATTTAAACGCATCTAAACCCTAAACACAAAGCCCTAAACCCCTAAACCCTAAACCCCTAAACCCCTAAACCCTAAACCCCAAGTCATTAACCCTAACCAACTCTAAACCCCAAGTCACTAATCCTAAACCCTAACGGGCATGGGTGCAGGACCTGACGAGCCAGGGCTTCAATACGGCTCTGCTGTCGGCGCGCTTGCTGCGCTTGATGCAGATGCGGCTCGCTTCGAACGGTGAGGTTTAGGGGGCTTATAGGGTTTAGGGTTGTTTAGGGTTTAGGGTGCAGAGTGTAAGGAGGATGTTTTATGGTGTCTCTGGTTGTGTACGTACTTAAACCCTAAAGTTGCAAGTTAAGCCCTGCTAATATGCTCCCAGTTAGGGCATGTGGAAGGGAAATGATGAGGCTTTCACTAAGCCACAGTCCTCTGGCTAATGTGCTGTGGGTGATCTCCTGTGGTAATGAATAGAATAGCCCTAAACCCCTAAACCGTCTTACAGTGAATCACATGTATGTAGGTGCGGACTGCGAGATGAATATTGCTTGAAGGTTTTGGCCACTTGGGCCATGGGGTGCTCCGACCCCGCATTGCAGCCTTCAGCGTGCAATTGCTTGATGCGCCCCGTGCTTCTATCTCAAGTACCTACATGCTATGCCCTTGAAGGCCTAAGTACATATTATCTGGAGGAATGTGAAGCCCGGCAATCCTAGACAAGATTGGGAGATCGGATCAGCATAAGACACCAACTGCCCACTAGTCTCCGAAATACGGGCTTGCTTATGGGTTCTAGGGCTTTATGGGATTACAGGACCACCAGGCCTCTGATACATCGAACGTCTGGGCTCCTGGTAGATAACCCTAAGTACCTAACCCTTTTATGCCTCAAATGATTTGAACTCTCAAGAACCCTACAAGCCCTTACATCCTGAGCCTTACGCCCTAAACCACAACCCCGAACCCCCCATTCCGAAAATCGTAAATCCCAGGCTCAGCATAGATCCGGCTAAGCCGATTGGCACGTTGTCCGACGGAGCCCTTCGCCGCGCTCAGCTGGGCCTAAAGCTGCTGACACTCAGCGGTTTAGGGTTTTGGGGTTGGGGTTTTGGGGTTTGGGTTTTGGGGTCCTTAGCTTTTCAGTTCCCCCATAAGAATTTCAAGGACGAGTGACTCCTGTGAGAGCTTTTAGGGTTCCAAAGACCATACCAGATGTGCGAGCTTTAAAGGCTTAGGCGGTTTTGGGGGCTTCAGGTTAGGGAGTGTTATTAGGGCGATGAGGCTGCGATGTCTAAGGTCTTTAATGGTAAGGAGCCTACTGTTTCGGGTTGATGGTGGGCTCCCCTATAGTGTCTGAAACTCGGATAGATGGGCTTTTGAGACGTGTTGAGGTGTGAGTTGTGTGGTGTTTAGGGTCTGCACGCTAGGCTGGGATATCGGCCCAAACAGCCCAAGATAGAACCCTTCCAGAACCCTTGAAGCACCCCAAACCCTAAACCCTAAACCCCCTTATAGGAAAAAGGAACCCTTGTAGAAGCCTTGAAGCACCCTGTAGGCTTTAGACTAGGAAACCAGTGTCCGTGCTGCTCATCGACGAGGTGACTGCAGCATCCTGGCAGACAGTTCAAGGGACCCCCGTAATTTAGTAGAAGCACCCAATCAACTACTAAACCACGGTTTGGGGTTTTGGGTTGAGTCTAAGCTTTCGCTATGCATGCTGGCTCGACTTGCCTGCTGCTTCACTGTTGCCTGCTGCTTCGAAGGTCTTATTTTGGTGAGCTTAGAGTAGAAGTAAAGGGCAAAATGCAGGTTGTGTCTTCTGAATGTCTCCCTCTTCCGAGGCTTTTGGGCTCCAGGTGTCTTTAGATGCAATGGAGTCTTCCCCGGTGTGCACAAGGCTTCCAGTCTGGCTGCACGTCCTCTTGAGGGAGGAGCACCCATGGTGCTTTGATGATGATTTTTGGAATGAAGGCCATCCTCGGCGCAACTTGGATGTGCTGCTGTGCTATGAGGGCNATGGTGCTTTGATGATGATTTTTGGAATGAAGGCCATCCTCGGCGCAACTTGGATGTGCTGCTGTGCTATGAGGGCGAGGGGAAGGATAGAATTGTGGATGAGTGCAATGGAGCTTCTCGTTCTCAGATAGCACTGACTGCTTCTTCACGTGCTGAAACTCAGACACTAATAACCATCATCATATTGGCCAGCAAATTGGCAAAGTTGTTGTTCTGAGGTTCATCTACGAACGATGGCCCTGAATAGCAACTTCGCCACGTATCAGGACAAAGTGATCTGCAGCTTGCCTTCATGAGTTTTGTTGTCTGTCCTGACTGCATATAAAAGAGGACATTCAGCCGAACATACTTTGTTTTTGCATATCCGAGGNTTGCCTTCATGAGTTTTGTTGTCTGTCCTGACTGCATATAAAAGAGGACATTCAGCCGAACATACTTTGTTTTTGCATATCCGAGGTGTGGGCTACGTGCTGCGACTTCGCAAAGGAGGGCTTCGCTGGGGATCGCCAAAGCGGGTGGTGTCAGACTCTGGGAGTCTCGGCTTTGCATAATTGCACATGTCACCTCATATGTCTTCCTGGCTGGACGCAGAAGCCTGTCTTGTCTCCGANAAAGCGGGTGGTGTCAGACTCTGGGAGTCTCGGCTTTGCATAATTGCACATGTCACCTCATATGTCTTCCTGGCTGGACGCAGAAGCCTGTCTTGTCTCCGAGGCGAAGGTTTCTCGAGCCTCGGCAAACCGATGTTGCCTGCGAAGCTCGACTAAATAATATCCGCATGACTGATTTTCACCCAATTAGCAGATACGACCTGAGGAATGGGAGGCCAATATGATGCAGCTGTGCTACAACTGTGGCATTTATACTGTCACGGAGCAGCCTCGAAGCAGCTGCATGTTTTATTCTCCGTCGATGCTCGTCTCTTGTCTCAAAGCAGAAGACTTGTCTGGTGCAGCAGCAGATTAAAATTGTACAGTCCTGTTTTGCTTCTCAGGCCACTATCGATGCAGCTTCATGCGAAAAGGTGTTCTTCGCCATGGGTGCCTTTGGCCACCACGTGGTGTTGCCTGGCTTTCAATTGGTTTGCTTCTTCAGGAAACATGTATCTGCAGACCGGGACCCTTGCACAGTGCACGCGGTAGGGAGACGATGGTCCATTTGAGGCAGCCGACAGTCTTGTGTGGCACCCACCTCTACTTGATGCGGGTGGTGAATGCCATCGGCAAGCAGCCGGATATGAGGAGTGTGCCACCTGTCTGATGCCGTTTGGAATGTCTTGCCTTGAGTGTTGCTTTCAGAGTCACTGAGAAGAACATGCTAACCAAGGTACTTGAATCGTGCAACGACGGCTCGTGCTGGTGCAATCCGCGGCGATTTTGGCGAGGAGCTCCCGCATTATTCAAAGACGTTTGCATTGGCTGTCTCCTGTCTCACCAAGGAGTGCTTGAGTTTGCTGACTTTGGTGTATTAATAATAAGTCAGAGAGAATGGGTAATGCCTGTGTCTGTTTTTTGGCTGTGTGAGGTTGCAAAGTGTGTGGAGTTGGAGAAGAATCACCGGCCAGTGGCACTGCTGGAAGGGGTGGATCAGACGGTTCGAAGTTTGGCCTCGCTCCTGGTGGCTTTGGTCTCCCGATTACAAAAGCAGCAATCGGCTCCTAGTAACTTGTACTCAGTTCGTAGAGTTGCCGTGCTGTTCTCACTCATGTGGTGTCTACCTTCTTACCCAGGACAAGGATGATCGTCACATGTCGGACGTGAGGGCGGACAGGCCCATTGATCTTCGTGCCTTTCGCCTTGCCGTGCTGCACTGCCAAGGCATGCAGGCANGTGTCTACCTTCTTACCCAGGACAAGGATGATCGTCACATGTCGGACGTGAGGGCGGACAGGCCCATTGATCTTCGTGCCTTTCGCCTTGCCGTGCTGCACTGCCAAGGCATGCAGGCAAGGGCCTGAACTGATTTTGTTTGGCTCTGCTGTCTTGGGGCGGTTGCTCTGTCCGTGTGTGTGTCACAAGACTCTCGTGTATGTAATTTGACTGTGCGACTTTATCATACCAATGCCCAATGAGTATGATTTCTGATGACTTAGATTAGAAAGGAGGACACGGTACCCGGAAACCCAGCCAGGATCCTGAATTAGAGCATCGTGCCAAGCACTGCCGCCCTTTTCGTTCAGGTGAACCAGTTTCTGCGGCCAACGGCTCCGGGCGGCGATGCCCAGGCAGGACCCTAGAGCTGAGCTNCCAGGATCCTGAATTAGAGCATCGTGCCAAGCACTGCCGCCCTTTTCGTTCAGGTGAACCAGTTTCTGCGGCCAACGGCTCCGGGCGGCGATGCCCAGGCAGGACCCTAGAGCTGAGCTTGCAGACAACCCAACCCCAGCCCCTTTGCACTTGGCCTTGGCTTTGTCTCGGGCACAGCGAGACTCGGCTTCACGAGAAGCCTTTTCAAGAGCAGCTGTCTCCTTGTCTCAGAAGACACGAAGTCTGCTCGACTCCTGGCTTGTCTCCTCGCGGATTAGCCGCGAAATGTCTCTGGCTGCAAGCAATCTTCACAAGGCTGCCCATACGCAGCATCTCAGTCTCAGNTCTCAGAAGACACGAAGTCTGCTCGACTCCTGGCTTGTCTCCTCGCGGATTAGCCGCGAAATGTCTCTGGCTGCAAGCAATCTTCACAAGGCTGCCCATACGCAGCATCTCAGTCTCAGCGAGAAGAAGAAGTCTCCCAGGATCTTTGTCTTGTCTCGGCGGATGAGCCGCGAGATTTCTCAGGCTTCTGTCTTCCCAGCATTGACAGAGTCTTATTCTTCAGTCTAAAACCAAGATCAAAGCCTCGCAAGATTGCCCCGGTGACACTTAGGCACGTTGAGTCTTCTTACCCGTATCTCGGGGGTGTCGTTCACTGAGCAGGCCCCGGCTCCGCGAGCTCTGGTCCCGGTTCCTGCTGCTGTTGAGGACGATTGGCAGGTCCTTGTGCCTGGTTCGCAAATATAAATGGTGTAATGTCAAGGTTAGGCACGAGGTCTTCTTTGAGTTGTGATCATAGGCATTTCTCTTGTTTTCGCCCACGGCGGGTGGGTGGGGGGGCTGCCCCGAGGGCATCGAGGACTCGGATTATGATCTTGAGCTCTGAGTCTTGGCCGAAGGACCGTCTTCGTTTGTTGTCGTGAGTTTCTGTGGAAGATCCAGCGACAAGATGCAGACATTCATGGTTAGACACGGCAGGATGCAGCTGGGCATCTCGATGATAGTGTGCAGAGGAGCACAGTGATGACACGTCGAATCCTGGCTGGTTGGAGTGATTTTTCTTCGGTACTGAATCATCATTGATTGATTGGGAATACTTGCTGTGTCTGCTGACAGAGAGTGGAATCAGCATTCTTCACCATCGAGGTCACGATTTTGGCCCCTGCTGCAGAACTTCGTGGAGGAGGTATCTCCGAGACTTGGCTGCGAAGAGCAGCATTGTTTAGACGAGACCTGCTGGTCCTGCCCACGCGAAAAAATAATCGTCTTCGATGCAGATCTGTGTCTGTGCTGCATGCATTTGGTGATCAAAGTCTCGGTCATGATTTCCCTTTGCAGTCAGTGCACTGGAATCATTATGAATCTCTCTTTGTCATGGCCTGGGAATACTTGCTACTAGCTTCCTCCTGCTTCGTCTCCAATTTCATTCGGCATTGTCTCGAGTTTCAGACATTCAGCAACCGGCTGGAGATCCGCACCCTGTGTGTCTTCCTCTCTTTTCAGGATACAGAACGCATGAGTCTCAGACGGCAAGCATGTGCAGGGCAATGGTGGGAACTTGGCTTCTGCAGCAGCACGTGCATGCTTGTGTTGTCTCGCTGCCTCCTCAAGCTCAGCGGGCTGCATTTTGCCTCGGGATCTAGTGACTCTAGTGCCCCGGAGCTGAATATGAGATCTCGTGTTCCAGCAAGGACACATGTTCTGCTCATGTCATAGTAACTGTGATATTCGGTTGGAGCTCTAATTCTTTGCTTTCCATCCAGGAGCAACAGCTCCAGATCTCTGGACGCGGCGGACGGCTCCGACAACAAGGAAGCCTCGACCTTCCTTCTCAGCTCCGCACAGTCTCGCCTTGCCAAAGCATTATCGTCCGGCAGCCTGACTGCTTCATCAAGTGGCAAAGTCTTGACAGAACTCCTGCACATGTTTTTCTGTTTGAGAAAGAAATTATCGAGGTGGCTTCGATGCCCAGCAGCCTTCTTCGCTTGGCAGGAAGGAGAAGAAAGCCAAGAAGAAACGTTCCCCGGTAAAACATAGACAGAGACATGTCATGTGCTTATTGAATCAAAGCCGCTCTGGAATTCCTGAGGCGAGTCTTCCTCATCGCCGTCGGCCTCGGAAGACGGCAGAGAGGAAGTTTCTGACCTCATGTCTATCTTCGCTCTCACGCAAAAGGAATGGGCTCGCTCCTCTACGCAGATCAAGTTCTCGGACCTGAGCTGCAAGCAGATGGCTGCCGCCATGACGAACATGGCCCCTTGGGTCTCTGCAGCCGACCTCCTCAACGTAGGTGGCGAGTACGCACCTTGTCTCCTCCAACAAAAGCCGTCCCAGGACCATTGAACGCAGGTCTCGCTGGCCGCTGCTGCTTTTGTGTGAAGCACTCAAACCTGTATCTAAGGAAGCTCTTTGTGCACAAGCAGTGCACCGCTGCAAAAGGTCCAAGGACGTGCCGGGCCAGAACCAGTCCATTGCAAAGGCGGTGCCTGCATGGTTTGGGCATGTGTGGGCCAGCAGTGACTCTGTGTTTTCTTGCCATCGAGTCTTGTCCTGATCAGATGAACATGGCCGGGAACATGTGGAAGAAAAGGCTCGAGCAGGTGCTTGAGACACGCATCTTGGAAGTCAAATGTAAAACAAATCTTGCTGGCAGATCAGCTGTGTGTGCTTTGCTGTAACTTGGGCACTTGAGTTGAATTTCTATTCAGCTGAGTTTTCCAGAAGAAGCCCTCGGAGATCACAGTCAGCAATGCCAAGACTATGGAGGATGTGACTTCGCTGCTTGTCAGTTTGCTGAAAACTGCAAAACGGTTCCTCGGCTTCCCTTCCATCCTTTCTTTTTGGCAGAGGCAAGAGGTGCATGTGTTCAGCTAGCCATGGATATTTGTGTGTGACCGAGGAAATCGAAGATGTCCTCCGAGGACTTCTCAAAGCTCTACGACAGCACCATCGCCCAGCTTCGGAAGGAGCCATGTGAATGTGAGTGTTTCTGCTTCGTGTTGCATTGTCTTGGCCCACAGCACTTCTGATGTTCGAGCAGCGACCTGTCTGCAGTAGTCTCTGGGCTTAAGCTTCCATTGCTGCCCAACCCGTCATCCCTGCATCCTTGCTTCTGGCAGCCATGGCTGCTGGCTCGTCCGGACCGACGTCGCCCCTGTACGAGAAGCACAAGTCTGAGATCCTCCACCTGAAGAGGAGCATCGGCGAGATGATCGGGGACTACATCAAGGATCGAGACGGCCAGCAGGACGAAAGGGAGGAGCAGCTGACCACGTTCGAAGAGAACCTCAATGCGAGACTTCAGGACTTGGAAAGGCGAGAGGCCGAAGTCTCCAGCCGTGAAGAGGCCCTGGACCAAGGCGAAGGTGAAGATGAGACCAAGCCAAGCACGCAGTGGTCGAAGGTGAAGCCAGGATGGCGAGAGGTGTGCAGCACGTGCAAGGTCAACTTTTGTACTCGGCCCGGAGAATGCGAAGATCATACAGATGGCCATCATAATTGCTATCGCTGCCACCGCGACTACCTGGTGCATGGGTACAAAGGATGTCAATGGATGAAGGGAGAAGCAGGCAAAGGCAAAGGAAAAGCTTCAAAGAAGCGGTGAGCCTGGTGCCTGCCTTGCCAGATCGACGCTACGGTGCTCGTCCGAGAAAATGTCCAAGAGTGAGTGCTTGTTCCAGTCTGCTGTGCAAGTTGAGTGAGGGTTTGCATTTGCATGCATGAATATGGTCTGGACAGGCTCTGACATTCTGCTCTTGCAATGAAAGCACCTGTGGCTTTTCATGCTGCAGCTCTTCTCGGCAAGAGCCTTTTCTGAGTTTGTCTCGGCGGCTCCAATCGAATCATGGCCGCCAATGACCTGCCGCCTGGGATGCCTTCGCTCTCCGACATGCAGCAGCTTATGGCCAGCCTGGCCCAGATGCAGTACATGATGCTCCGCCAAAGCCAGGCTCAGGGTGCCAGCAGGNCCGCCAATGACCTGCCGCCTGGGATGCCTTCGCTCTCCGACATGCAGCAGCTTATGGCCAGCCTGGCCCAGATGCAGTACATGATGCTCCGCCAAAGCCAGGCTCAGGGTGCCAGCAGGGATGAGCAGCAGCCTCCTCTGGAGACAGCCCCGAAGGCCGAGGAAGGGGCCCCCGAGTCGCAGCTGGCTCAGGCTGATGAAGACAATGTCAAAGGCGAGGCTGCCGAGGCCGACGCTGCCGAGGCCGACGCTGCCGAGGGCCACGTGGAGGACAACATGGAAGAGGTCAAAGTGGACCCAGCACCCGAAAAGGCCAGCCATCCGGTCAAGAAGGCGGAGTACGAGAACGAGACNCCGAGGCCGACGCTGCCGAGGGCCACGTGGAGGACAACATGGAAGAGGTCAAAGTGGACCCAGCACCCGAAAAGGCCAGCCATCCGGTCAAGAAGGCGGAGTACGAGAACGAGACCCCGGACCAGCCAGTCAAGACCATCTACAAAAGGGTTGGATGGTATACCATCGACAAGAATGCCAAATTGGAGATTTTGGCGAGAATCCACGAAAGGCCGAAGAAGAAGGAGAACGACGATGCAGTACCACACCCGAGACAAGCCCTCTGGAACTTCGGGTGCGGGTTGGTGAAGACTACTGTGCCGGAGCCGGAGGGTCCACCGCCCAGGCTGAGGCTGGAGCTTGCACAAAAGAACTTGTTAGAATACTATCATCATAATTTGTCTTTCTTTGCCACTTGCCGCCCTCGCAGGAGCAAACGCGAGAAGGAGTCGGACCGCTCTGGCAGGCGAAGCCGTGGTTCTGGATCCGGTGGCNTGTTAGAATACTATCATCATAATTTGTCTTTCTTTGCCACTTGCCGCCCTCGCAGGAGCAAACGCGAGAAGGAGTCGGACCGCTCTGGCAGGCGAAGCCGTGGTTCTGGATCCGGTGGCCAGGGCTCTCGTGAGAAGAGGCACCGTGGCCAGTACGACTAGCAGTCAGTAGCAGGCTGCCGAATAGGGCATTGTGTTACCATGCCCCGACAAAGATCACAGCTCAGTGCCTGGCGACAAAAGGAGAGCGAGCCTCTTTCGTCTTTGCTTCTGCAAGTAAGCCTGGCCTTGCATTGCACTAATCTTCTGGTCTTGCAGGAGGCCCAGAAGGACGTGAAGCAGGCTTCGATGGACATCCCTGCAAGCACTCCTTCCGACACGACGAAAGGGAAGAGAGGCTGCAAGGAGAGGGAGGGCGAACCCTCCTCCACCAAGCGGCCCCGGTCGCTGTTCCAGACTCCAACTCCTCGCACCAAGGTCAAGAAGGAGAGCGAGGAAGATGAGAGTGAGCAGTCAGATCGCGAGAGCCTGGACGGGCTCGAGACCGAGGACAACGACCTCTTCGGTGAAGGTCGCTTTGGCACGAAAGGTCCTAACTTGTCAGTCGAGGACCCAGGCAAGACCAAGGAGGAGCCGAAGGAGGCGGCGAAGGAGGAGCCGAAACAGGAGCTGGATGAGCCGGATGAGAAGCCAAAAGAGGAGGACTCCTCGCCAGGTGCAAAGGACGAGCATTGGCAGTCACTGGATGATGAGATGAAGGTGATGCTGCAGAAGGTGGAGGGCGAGCTCCTGGACGCATTGCCCGTCACCAGCTGTGCGAAGCTTTGCTGAATGACTGTTGTTGTGTCTTAGTTGTCTTCACACGCGAGACGATGAATGTGCTATCCATGTGCTTGCTGTAGATTAATACCGAAGGAATGATGTTCGATACTTCGTCAAGATCCTCTGCGAAGAAGGAATCCTCACTTTGAAGGATGCACTGGAAGTCCTGAGCGAGGCAGACGGTCGCTCGGCTCAGCAGAAAGGTTGAGCAGGTGATTTTTTGAGCTGTCCTTATGTCTTCAACCCGAGGCTCCTGGATTCATGATCTCGGCGAGCATTCTACTCGATCCTTCAAGAGCCTCACCATCCGGGGAAAGAAGGCTTTGACTGAGTGGCCCAAGAAACTTCAGGACTAGACCGAAGCAGTGCTCTGTCTCATGTTATGCTTTGCTCTGTTAGTTATTGTCTTCGAGGAGATCCAGGCGGCCAAAACGGAGCCGTGAGGCTGGGCCCCGGGCTTTTTGACAATTTGGGACGTGCCCCTGGTCTCTGCTTTGTGTTAGTGCTCACAGATGCAGGGAGTTTGCTTCGGTCCATGGGAGACAGCTGGAATACCAGCAGCTCGGCTCTGCCTTAGACTCGGCAACAGACCGACGTGCAGGTGTGTCTTGGCCTCCGAAAAGAAGCAATGCCTCCCCAGCAGAACGCATTCTCGGATATGTATCCTGCCAGACAACGTTGTGCTTGGCAGCTCTGTCTTGCTTCCCTCTTCTATGTCTCCCTGTGTCTCCGTGTTTGCATGTGTGTTTGTTGTGGTTTGTCCGTCTGCACGAGCTTGATATATCTCTTACGGAGATCCGCCCGTCGCTTCCTCGCTCTCCCTCATTTCTCGATGTTTGCATATGTCGCCAGGCGGGTTTTGCTCCGTCTTCCCANCGTCTGCACGAGCTTGATATATCTCTTACGGAGATCCGCCCGTCGCTTCCTCGCTCTCCCTCATTTCTCGATGTTTGCATATGTCGCCAGGCGGGTTTTGCTCCGTCTTCCCATAGAAGCTGAATTCTCATCGCGAATGCATAGACTCCATGTTTGTTGCCGTGCCTCTTTATCTCTTCTCGTTCGCTCTCTTTTTCGTGCCCCTATCTGACTGCACATCTGTCCCTAATTGTGAATTGNCCATGTTTGTTGCCGTGCCTCTTTATCTCTTCTCGTTCGCTCTCTTTTTCGTGCCCCTATCTGACTGCACATCTGTCCCTAATTGTGAATTGTGTTCCTGCGCCACTGCACGAGTGCACAGGCATGTGTTTCTGCAACATGATCGAGTCTCTTCTGCAAAGTCACAGACTCATGGAGCTTGTGCTTCGCCGTGCTTCTCGATCTCAAGGATGATGTACGTGATTCCAAACACGGTCGAAGGGCAGGTGTCTGCGAGTCTTGTCTAGACAGGTCTGACCATGTCTGGTAACCATGGGTAGCCAGATCTGAGCTGTCTGTCACAGACCACAATTTGGGGACAGACCGAGGAGACATCATTCATTGATGCAAAGTCTTAGCAGGAACAGTGCTGTCTCGCTCAGAGCCACATCTCACGATGTCGTTGCTTTTCTCTTCGGCCTCGTGGATGCCAAGGCCAGGAGAGACTGCATTGTCTCGTTTGCCAAGACTTCGACAGGTTTGGTTTTTGTCGCTATCCGAATAGAATCTCGCTCAAACAATCACATAGACACACCAACACAAACACANCACACACACACAGGCCACACACCCGCCCACACATAGGCACCTCCTCGCCCGAATGCCTACACCCGTACCGTCTCAGATTTACTAGTCAGGTGTCAGGAATCAGGTTCTGTTTCGCAGCCTGATTCCATGACCTTGAACCAGTGGAAAAATGATCAGCCCCACCGAGGCTTATGTCCAGAAACCCTGAACTTGATTAAGTAAACCATTGAGTTCATTTCATTTCATTATTCTCCAGCAGGTTCCTGGGTTCGCTTGTCCACAGGCATGGGTCATGTTTGCTGGAGCTGCAGACAGAGGCTGTTGCAGAAATAGCACACGAGGGGCAGTGTCAGCACGAGCTCCGGAGCACGGTCTCATCGGCCNTGGGTTCGCTTGTCCACAGGCATGGGTCATGTTTGCTGGAGCTGCAGACAGAGGCTGTTGCAGAAATAGCACACGAGGGGCAGTGTCAGCACGAGCTCCGGAGCACGGTCTCATCGGCCTTTTCTTTCAGTGTCTGAAACACTAGCCTTTGAGTCTCCATCCCAGACCATGGATTAGGGCCGAAATAGCTAGGCTTTCGGAGTCGATGTCTTCTAGTAGTCACCGGAGCCAAGATGTTCAGGTGATTTGGATTTGCGGTCGTGGACTTTGCGAGTTTTGTCCAGAGAGAGCCTTGGCTGCCTCAGGGCTGGGCAGGCACGGAATTTGCCTCTAATGGCCTTAATGCCTGCTGCTTCGGCAGGATTTGCCCCTAACGCCTTAGTCCCTGCTGGTTAGTTAGTACCTGCTGCCTCGACGCGACTGCAACCCGCGACTCGCCAACCGCAAACGCACCAGCCAGCAGGCATTAAGGATCTAACGGTCAAAATCTAATGGAAGAGTCTAAATAGACATAACGGCCTTCTTTAGATGCCTGCTGGCTCGATTCACTCTTGCCTGCTGGCTCGACGAACCACGGTTGGCGAGTCGCCAGCCGCAAACGCGCCCGAACCGCGAGACGGCCGTAGAAGCAGGCACTAAGCGACCTGTCCCATTAGAGCCCAGGACTGAAGGATGGAGGCCCTCGAAAGGTGGCTGAACAGCAAAGTGGAGGAGCTGAGAAGGCCGCCCGAGCTGGGAATCCGGGATTTTCGCCCTAATGGCCTTAGTGCCTGCTGGCTCGAATAAATCAATTACTAAGCCGATTCCAAGTAGCAGGCATTAAATAAATNGGAGCTGAGAAGGCCGCCCGAGCTGGGAATCCGGGATTTTCGCCCTAATGGCCTTAGTGCCTGCTGGCTCGAATAAATCAATTACTAAGCCGATTCCAAGTAGCAGGCATTAAATAAATTAAATAAATCAAAACACGACCGTCTGTAAATACAGGTGCTCAGATCCCGAAGAGAAGGCGGTTCTGAAAACACGCTTTGCGAAGTTCCTGGATCTTGCGGATGGAAAGATCGAGAGGCTGGAGCCGGTCTCGGAGAAGACTGGCATCGTCAAGGGCACTCAGTGGGAGGCCCGTCCAGTCCAGGTTCCNAGTTCCTGGATCTTGCGGATGGAAAGATCGAGAGGCTGGAGCCGGTCTCGGAGAAGACTGGCATCGTCAAGGGCACTCAGTGGGAGGCCCGTCCAGTCCAGGTTCCAATTCCATTGATTACATTGATAGGTTTCCTGATATCTCTTGGCTTGTGAAGTGTCTCTGTCACTGTTCAGTCTCCTGACCGAACTCAATCCATGAGTTGAGTCGTGGAAAAGCTATTGGCCCTAAAGGTCTTGCTGGATGCCACCCGCAGATCAGCAGCTTCAGTGGGCTTGCCAATAAGGCCGCGACAGTTCCTGGAGATGCCCCTGGAAAATGCTGTGGAGATC